>CAOJBJ010921483.1:0-11191 GCA_948291685.1 Euphorbia celastroides | reverse complement strand
GAAATCAAAATTTTTCTTGTAAAACTGAGTGAACTGTTGGAGAGGGTATCCAATAGTTGGGTTAGAGAATAAGAGAAAGAGGAGGGTACTCGTTCTTTGGAAAACTCTGTAAGAAGGCTTCTCCGCCGATAAGGAGACACTAGTGTATTAAAGCTTGGAGAGGGTATCCGAGGACTGGAGTAGGCACAGGCTGCTGAACTAGGATAAATCTCGCTAGTGATATTTTCTTACCTTGCTTTTAAACTAACCCACTAAATACTCAGCGACGCTGATACATCAGTACACATATTCATCGGCATGTAAAACTTTCACTCTGAAAAGCACGCTGAGACAAACCTCTCAGCGCGTGTGTGTCAGCATCAGCGAAAACTAGTCTTCGCTGATCAGAGGGACGTTTTCAAAGAAATATAAAAAAACTCAACTAATTCAATTTTTCAGCCAAAAAGTCATTCACCCCCCTCTGACATGTGTTATTTAGACCAAAGGGACCAACACTAACAATTCTACAATGTGTTTTGCAAACTACAAACACAGATTATTCTAAAAAATAAAAATAAAACACCAAATTTATTCACTGGACAAACACAATAAACATATAAAATAATTCGAACATTTTTTGCAACAAGACAAAAATGTCTAAAGACAAGATTTATTATGAAAATAAAAAACTATACAACCTATTTTTTATAAACCTCAATTATGAAGACTTAAATTATAAAATAGTTAATTACTCCATACATCAACTAATATTACATATCTGAAACTCTTTGCTGATTGGAGCCAATGCATCAACCGATACTTCCCTTTTTTTATTTCATATCTTAGATTTAAATTCTAAATTTTACAAATTTATTCTTTAAACAACTGAATTGTGTACACTAAAAAACAAATCTAATAATTTTTTTGATATTATATATTACACATGGTTGAATTGAACTACCCTCAAGATCAGTGCTCTATTATTTAACTAAATTATGTTGTGTTGCATTTTTATTTGGAATAACGGTATGCATTATTAAGTATTAATATCAATTATTATCAATTGTTGGTAAAATTGACTGATATTTATATATTTGATATTGAATTAGTTATATTAATATTGTGATATATTTATAGATCACTCAGACTACCGATTTAATCAATCGGGCCTTATGTCCATGAACCTCTTCTTTTACCGTACAATGACCAATTCAAATTTAAAAATCATGGTTACATCCATAGATTGAATAAAGATGATCAATATCGAACATTGCTCTTTCAAAAAACCAATTTTTTTAAAAAGGTCTGTCAAAAAATAAAGTAATAGTATGTATTTGTGAATAAAATATTAAAACTCGTATGAAATTCGAAAATTACAGATTTGATCGCCAAAACTCAAAATAATAAAACAAATGATGGAATGATTCAATTATTTGTTTTGGTTGTATATGTAATAATTTGTTGTCGAATAAAAAGAGAATAGAAGGTAGGAGAATATAAAAGACCATGAGGAAGGTTTATTGATATGGGAACGTGTAGTGTAGTGTGGCCTTTTGAGTTTCATTGTCATTTCACTTCACAATAAAAGCAAAAGTTCTTTTGTTGTTTTTGTGATGGCAGCTTATGCGTTTTTTGTAGTTATGTATGATGCTATATTTTCTTCATGCCATTGCCATGTTATGAAATTTGTTTTATTTTTGTGGTAGACCATGGCTCTCATCTTACTTATTCAAACGCCATTATTGTATCTTGACTTACAAGATTTATATTCTTTTTATCTATTTATAGCAGTTAGAAATGAGAGATGTTATTGTGGTCTCATATGAACAAAGCCTAAACAAAATGAGCAAAAACTTTTCACTATATTTGAGTTATTGATTACACATGATTAAATTAATAAGTTCAAATTTTATCATAACGCGGAGTATTATTTTACTTTAAAGGCAATATATATTTTTTATAAGAAGTTTTCAATGAATATATTTGATTTTGATAGATTGAGCTTTGCAAATTCAAGCCCACAAAAGAGGGCCCAATTCGTTTATACTAATTTGGCTCCACTGCAGCATTTCCTGGTAATTTGGTTGTGCAAGTATTCAAAACCAAAACGATGCACTCTAATATGTTGCAAGTATCCAATTGCCTCTTCCAACCTATAGTTGAAAAAACTCAACCAAAAAGACGGTGGGTTGCAGTCAATCTCATTTTCCTTGGTCTTATTTTCCTTGTTTGCATACTAATAATGCGTTTTGGGTTGATTATTTGCCATGGCTTGCCTTTTTTTCCCTTCATTTTGGTAGCATCCATTATGGTTATTAAGTTATAATATAGCTTGCAAACTGAATTATCTTCTTTTCATATGCTTTTACCAACTATAACAGTTTCAAAACAGTTTTGGAAGCAAATAGTTAAAAAGTGGGTTAGTTTGAGCAGACATGTAGTTTAGAAAAAATAGGTAATTTGAAAATCAAACACACTGAAGAGAAAACTATTTAAAAATGAGGGAGTTCGAGAGCTTTTATTTGAGAGAAGCAAAAATTTATGAAGTTTGGTGTTTATAGTGGGGGTAGTGGTAAGTAGACCTGTTGGTAGAACGAGATATTCGTTTAGTTTAGCCTGAACTTGTAAAAATGTGTTGCATTTGGAAACACTAATTTGATTGAAAGTCGAAGTTTAGTTTTTATGTAAATTTCTAGACATGACTTTAAACCACCTGAATATTTTATCATTTTAATTGTTTTTTTTGCCAAACATATTTGGACTTTCCTGAACTTGACTATCTTTTTGTCATGTATTCCCGAAGTTTCAAAAGTTTGTTTCGCCTCCCTAACTTTCAAAAAAGTTTCTGTCGCTGCTTTGAAATCAACGTGTCAACTTTTGATTGGATGAAATGTTTGGAAAGTCAAACCAATCATAAGTCGACATGTGGCACTCGAAAGAGAAAGAAACTTTTTGGAACATTTTGAAAGGAGTGAGAGAAACTCTTAAGGCTTTGTTTGGGAGCAAGAGATTAGAGAATCATAAAGGAAAAAAAATGAATAGATCATAAATTAAAAGAAAGTAAATGATGGGATTATAAAGGATTGAATAATATTGTGTTTGAGAGGAAAGGAAAGGATTTTTAAGTAAACTAAATATTAAATTACAAATATATCCCTATATATGTTGAGTTTTTACCAATTAAATAGGAAGCAAAGATGGAAAATACATAGAAAGAAAAGGGCCTCATTAATGAGACAGCGTTTTCCGCTGGGATCCCGTCGTTTTGGTGGGACGCCAATTGGGGATTTGGGAGAAATGAGAGTAAGTGCGCAGATATTATTTCCTGCCATTGCTCATCAAAATCACGTTTATTTTCTTCCCAAACATTGGATTCTATTTCCTTTTCCTTACTCTCCTTTCAATCTCTTCAATCCAAACAAAGCCTAAGTGTTCAGAGGTACCGAAAAAAAAATAGACAAATTCAAGAGGGATAGGATGGATTTGGCTTGTTTTTTTATATAAATCTACATATTTTATGTAATAGTTATTCTGTAATTTTACATATGGCGTATTGAAATATTTAATCGAATTTAAGCAAAACTTATTTTTCATGAAAAATTTATTAGCCAATATCCTTCTAAAACCCTTGGCTCCAAACTTTCCCTTCGTACAGTTAATTGCCTCCAACCTTCCACAACTTGCTGTGGTAGTTGCTGCCGCTGTCACATCTATCGCCGCCGTCGACCGTCATCATTATTGCCGCCGTCTCCTGTAACTTCAATCTCCCGCCACACCTAATTGCTACTTCTAATCCCTTTCCTTACTACGTTAATCAGCAATTTTGTCAATCTCAATCCCATTGTAATTACTTCCTCCTTTGGGCGTTTCGTCAATTTCGCCACCTCCTCCTTGAGAAATCCTAATCACCATTTTGCTTCGCTCTTTGGCGTCTGCCTATGGTTTTTGCTGCGTAATTACTCTTTCAGGTTCATGTCATTCACTTTTCTGTTTCACTATGGCCAAACAGTTTATTGAATTTGATGTCTTTTCTTTTCTACTCGCGTATTGCTTGATTTCGAGTTGAAATTGAAATTAGGTTGATATTTTATGTCTTTTCTTTTCTATTGGCTCTTGATGTTCTGTAATGCTTTGTTGGTTTCGAAGTTTCAATGCAAATGTATAGCTGTTCTCATTGATGTCGTCAATCAAACGCCCCCTAATAGTTATAAAATACTGTCTGATATTGTTGTAGAATCCTGTGCTGGCGATTGAAACTGTGGAGGTTGAGGGCAGTAAATGGCCGTGGACAAAAACAAGCTTCTTGAAGAGGCTTCATTCATTCGTTTCTGCAAAATTGTTCTTGGTTGGGACTATTTTACTCTGCTTAAAGAGGCCGAGGTAAATCACTCTTCCTCTTCTTATTCTGTCTGGTAGTTTTGTTTCTTTTATCTGCTTACAATATGATTAATCCAAATGCAGAAACAGAAGCAGAAAGAGAGAGGGAAAAATGACAATGGAGCTGCTACTTCCAGTCTAACAAAAGTGAAGGATACCTATAAAGATGTTGATGATTACCTCGCTACTTTTGAACCTCTTTTGTTTGAAGAAGTTAAAGCTCAACTTATACAGAAAAAAGATGATGAAGAAGGTTATTTTTTTTTAGAAAAATTCTCTTGTTTTTTGTTTCATTGTAAATTGTTGTGGATCTCAAAATTGTACCCATTGCAGTGACGGAATGGGTGATGAGGCTGGTAATTGAATGCAATGAGGGCGAGGGATTTCTCTTTCCTGCTGTTACTTATGGAGGAGACGAGGATCAAGATGAGAGAATAACACAAAATGATCTCTTGCTCCTTTCCACTGAGCAGGTAATTTGGTTAACTTCTGTTCAGTGTTCTGAACTTTTTTGTTATTTTCTTGTGACATTTGAGCTATGCTTCAAATTAATTTAATTTTTTAGCTCAACCAATTATTGCATGAATCTTGTTGCTTGTTTCAGATTAAAGATGCTGATCGACTTCCTGATGTGCATGCATTTGCTCTTGTTGAACACCGGCAACATAATCTTCTTAGACTACGAATGTTTCTGCTTGGGGAGGTCAAGCAGTTGAACATAGACAATCTTGAACCCTGCAAAAGGCTTTTTGAAATGAGGAGTTTCATGACTGCTTCAAAGAAACCCGAAGAAAAACCTCTATATAGTCTTAAGGTAACTACGCGCAAAACTTTTTTACGCCACTGTGCAATACTTGTGCTATGAAAAATCTGAATATTGTGGATAGGATGTTGTATTAGTGGAGACTAATTTACGAGTATAATAAGTATAATTTTACTGAAATGGATAATTTAATCGCTGGATACAGTTCTGTTTGCATATATTATGTTGTAAGTTCTTTTTTTGTTGAACTTATACATTATGCCTAGAAGTGAAATTGCTGAATCTTTCTTACAGTAAATGTTGAAGGTTTACCGCCTTCCTTTCAGTTTAACAGCATGAAAGCTGTCAGAAACTAGTAAGGAAGATGAAAGAAAATTCTTTTTTCAAATTAATTATTGTTTTTCGTAAACATAGTTTCTACACAGTAGGTATTAGATTATCTTCAGAAATAGGAACTCCTGCTGAAAGAGAATTCACATATGATGGAGTAAAAAAGTAATTGGACATTCAGCTTAGTATGTTCTTCACATGGCTAACACAGTAAATAGTGTAAATTCCATCTCCCCTTCCCCTCCTTAGCTTTGGGCAAGGAGATTTCATCACTAGAATTCTTTTAGATGCATTAACAAAAAACCAATCCATGTCAAAATCTACCAATTAGTAACTACTGAGGTGATTGGTATCTCAGATTTTCTTTAACCTAGTGGATGAATTTTCTTTTTATACCATTTTCTGTTAGTACATTTGTTCTATGGACAATTTGATCTTATGACCTTCCATTTCATGTGTTTTATCACTATCCTATTATTTTTTATTTTGGAGATGGCTGGATGCTGATATTGTGACATTTAGTTGTAAATATCATTAGCATTTAGCAAAGGATGTCCTGATTCACACTGTGTTTCAGTATTTAATTATTGGTGTGATATATGTTGAGCATGTTCTTATTATCTGTTTCTTCTTATTTTTTCTTATTGTGTTTTGAGCTCATATGCAGTCCATTGTTAAACTTTTTTAAGGATGCTTCCACTACAAAGTTTTTTTTCTTTGTTTTTGTCTTTCTAAAGCTGACCATTGACTTACTGGGAATAAGGCTTGGTGTGACTGTAATTAATTAAACAGACATCTATATTCTAACTAATGCAATTTTTTCTGTAGATTTGCAGTTTGTCAACTATTTCTCGTGAATATTTCGCTCTGAGGTCAATTGGCTCTCTTCCTTTCAAGGATTTAATACTGAAGGCTACTGATGAAAATTCTAGTTCTGCAGACCAGGCCTGGAAAGTGCCAGGACCTCTTCGTGACCATTTTGGAGGACATCTTAATGAATCTCAACTAGAGGCAGTTGATGTGAGTTTTCACTTTGGCTTCATGTTTGACAATGCATAAGATTCTCTGTGGAAATAGTCTGAGAGGGATAAGTTACTTGGTGCATAAACTGCTTTTGACTGTTACATGTTTCGAAGATTATAAATGGACCGTGTGTTCTATCCACTCATTGATTCTACTTGTGAAGGATACTTAGCCTACCACCATATCTAAATGAGATGAGGTTTTTTTTGGTACCTGCGAACCAAGAGACCTAGGTCCATTGCTTTCGTTTATGTGACCAAAGCAACATGCCTTTACTCCAATCCACATGTCATTTAGAATGGTAGCTTCATGCATTATTGCTGAATTACATAAATGGAGCAGACATTTGTCAGAAGATGGTATTGCATCGTGTCTCTTTGAAATTAGAAGGGTGGTCAGCTTATGGACATTTACTTGTAGACTTCTTATTTTGTTGAGCTCTTTTATTGAGTCGCCAATTGAATAATGGATGTATTGCTGACTAGTACCCATGCAAAATTTCAAAGTCTAACATATCTCATAGATCATTTTTGTTTTCAGGCTGGCCTATTACGTAAATCCTTTGTCTTGATACAGGTATGCCTTCTTTTAATCTTGAGTGAATAATTTGACTTCCTATTATTTTCTTTTAATCTTCTTCTCTCTTCCAAATTGGGGCACTTACTCACATTCAACTTGCTGCATTAGCACTGTTTGTTGGTTTTATTGGAGAAAATATCTATGCCATCTGGCAGAGATCTATTTTTAAGTATCTAATTGAATTGGTACAAGTCCATTTCCCCATAGTCATGTGCCTATAAATTTCAAAACGTAGTTTCCCAATGTACAGTTCCTTTTTCATTTTTTGATTCTGTTTTTGTGCTACCGGCATAAACTAAATTAGCTAAGAGTGACTGCTAACCTAGAAGTTGTAGCACTCTGAGCTAAGTTATATTTTTTACTCAATGGTTAATTTGTTCTTTTCTCCTTGTAATCAGATATGTTTTTGTGTGAAGGTTTGCAATCAGATTATGATCATTAACGTGCAAGTGTTGATGTATGTGAAAAGACACATGTACACTTGCAGATCAAATCCAATTTGTTGAATCACTATGGGTCTTTAAATAATGTGCAAGTTGTTAGTATAGGTGGAACTCAATATATTGTCTGGCTAGTGCTTCTAAATAAAGAAATTTGTGTAAGAGTAATAGCAATCCAAGTTTCTTTATAAATCCATCTTTAATTAATGTCAACTCTTTATTTAAGTAAATGTGATCCTCCTCTTTTACTGAGCATTTGAGCATCTTCCTTGTCGCATGGGGAAGAGAAAACCCTTCCCTGAACTTTGGACTTATGGTAGAAAGAAACTTCTTTTCTCTTTTTATTTGAATCTGGAAAACATGATTTAAGAAAATAGTGAATGAATATGTTGTTGGAATCGTATTTTGTCGTACACTTCAAGATATCAAGAACATTTGTACTAGTGTAAATGTTCATTCACTGGCTACCTTTGTTGAAAGTGGTGTTCCTGGTAAATATTTTGCTTTTGAAGCAGAAATATTCAATTAGGTAATGCAGTTTCACTCATAAATGATGTTTAAATTTTTCTTTATAGGGCCCCCCTGGAACAGGAAAAACGCAAACCATTCTTGCACTTCTTAGTGCAATTTTGCATGCTACTCCAGCAAGAGTACAATTTAGGTAACAATATACATCCATTGTCAAATGAAAAGCCATACTTTGAAGTACTTCTCATTAACTTCAACCGTGCTAAATGTGATTCAGTCTGATGTCTGCAAATTTAATTCATGCAGGGGTGCATCTCGTGAAATTAAATGCAGGCTGAAATTGCCAGTCCAAGAAAAGTATGTGCTCAATGCTTTACTCGATTCTTCCTGAATAGCTGTGAGTCGTATGTAAGCTTGATATTTTGATAGTGTGGCTTGCATTGAGATGAATTCTAATCAGGATTTTATTCGCAGAAGCATTCGTCATGTGTAAATGTGATAAATGTATATAGCCATAAATCATAAATGTATGACCCTGTAGCCATAAAGCTCTGCAATAATCGCAATGGAATATAAAGGTTTAAAAAAATTTAATTCATCAAGGCATCACTGCAAGAGGTGTTTAGTAGAGTAAATATTAGTGATCTCTATCTAACAAATGTTGGACATCCATTGCTTTGTTCATAACATAAAAAATGATCTGCGGACTGAATCTTTTCTCATGATCTAGATCTATCCTATTCTCTTATTAGAAATATATGGGGGTGGCGCATTTTTCTCTATGGCATAAACATCCAAATGATTCTCATTTTGCTGTTACTAATGACAATTGGCAGGTATAAACATTGGGCTCAAGCATCTCCATGGTTGACTGGTAGTAATCCCAGAGATTTAAACATGCCAAAAGATGGCGATGATGGTTATTTTCCTGTTACAGGCAGTGACTTGGTAAGCTTGAATTTTGTCTGGTTTTCTTTTCTCTATTTAGCAATAAAACCGTAGGCCCGAAGTGAGAATTTAAGTTGTGCAGAAACCAGAAGTTGTTACTTCTAGTCGAAGATATCGTGTACGCATTTTGGTATGTGCACCTTCAAACTCTGCTCTGGACGAGATTGTTCTGCGCCTTCTAAAGAACGGTACAAGTTTTACATACAATTAGTTGTATTCCTTTCCTCACTTTTGAATTGCTAGAGATGAGAATGATTGCTGGAGTTCTATTCTCTTATATATCATTCTTAGTTTGTTTTTTCAGGGGGGGTCATTTAGGGCAAGGAGTTAGCTATGCTTGTAGCTGTAGTTGGGATTTTTGTGTTAGGTGTGCCTTTGTAGGAGCAGTAGTTCTGACATCTGATTATAAAATATTTCGGATCTATTATGAAACTTGTGAATTCTTGAGCCTAGCTCGCCCATGTCACACTTATTTTCTTCTATTGACCGCTTTCCATGTCCATATCTTCAAACTCACTGAGAATGATTTATTCAAACAGAAAGAGTGATTCGATCAGGTTATTAACTATTGGAGCATCTTTTGCAATCATCAATGGGATCTGATATCATGATAGTTCTCTTTGAAACAATAATTCATACAAGCTGTGGATACATCAATTGAATTGAATCAAATGGCAAGAGCACTCATATTATGAACTTATTGTGCACTTTGAAAAAGAAAAAAGAAAGACAAAAGTTTGATATACAATAATTTCTAATAGTTCTAATTTTTTTTGGATTTGTCCTCTGCTACTATGATCTAGATATAAACAAAGTTAAAGGTAATGGTCTGCTTATTTTGTTGCAGGTGTTCTTGATGAAAATGTCCGGCCGTATAATCCAAAAATTGTTCGCATTGGTCTTAAAGCTCATCACTCTGTCCAGTCAGTCTGCATGGATTACCTTGTATGCTTCTTATAAACCTTGGACTGATTGTTCCTAATGAAAAGAAAACTGAATTTGGTTGGCTGTTGTTTCTAGTGTTATAAATTTCGTATCATCATGTAGTTATCCTTGCGCCTTCATTGATTTTATCCCTGAAAACATTTACATTTTGAACAGAAGATTTTTTCACCTTAATTGAACCCAAGCTGAAAACTTGTCTGCAATTGGCCAATAAATGGCTACTAATTACCTCCTCTAAAGAGTGAGGAAATCAATGAAGACTTAACTAGGTGCAGGAAGTCTTCAACAATTTTTTTTTTTGACTTCGTAAATTGAATTTGCAGGCTGTTTTGTTCATAAAATGTTGCCATGTGTTGTTTAACAGCATACACCACTTTTCAGGTGAAACAAAAACATGGGGAATCAGCTGCTGACAAACAGAAACATGGTGCTGCAGGGGCCGATACTGATAGTATCCGCACTGCCATTTTGGATGAAGCTGTGATTGTATGTGAAGTCTACATTCTTTTGGGGTTAAATCTAAACTTTGTTTCTTTTACTATATTTTTTTTTTCTTTGTTGACAGGTCTTCTCCACTCTCAGCTTCAGTGGGTCTGCAATGTTTAGTAAATTGAATCGTGGTTTTGATGTTGTCATCATAGATGAAGCTGCCCAAGCTGTAACCATCCTCAACCTTCTTTATTCTAGTATCTCTAACTTTTCAAAAAAGATTTCATGTCATCACTGAATAGACTGCACTTTCCAATTTTGATTGTCTTGATATTGAGTGAACATAAACAAGTTATGAAAATTTTACTTTTTACAGATAGAACCAGCAACTCTTGTTCCTCTGTCCAATGGCTGCAAACAAGTATTTCTGGTATACTTCTTTAATGCATACCTATTGTCTCTTCTGTTTTACTACGCTCGTGCCGTGCAAATACTTTCCGTATTGGTGATGTTTTGTGATTGTTTAAAGTGGAAACAATATGAACTTCGTGTAGGTTTAAACAAGATATTACCCTCAAGTTGTTGAAGTACTGCTTGGCATTTGTTGAACCCTCCATGTTTTTGGCTTCACTTTATCATGTTCGTCGTGTGATTCATTCTTTGCAATTCATTATGTAGGTTGGCGATCCAGTCCAACTGCCAGCCACTGTAATATCTCCTCTTGCTGGGAAATTGGGGTATTCAAATTTGTTTTTATTCCTTCATCAGTATGTTAATTCAATATCCTTAGTTTCCTAATTCTGGGCTCTCTTTATTCTCAATGAAGCTACGGCACAAGTTTGTTTGAGAGACTCCAGAGAGCTGGTTATCCAGTGAACATGTTGAAGATGCAGTATCGAATGCATCCACA
>CAOJBJ010921427.1:0-10270 GCA_948291685.1 Euphorbia celastroides | reverse complement strand
ATCTCTCCATAATTCCAACTTTCTATTAACTCCCTCTCTTGTCTCATCAATCAGCACTATATCATCGGCAAACAACATGCACCACGGGATGTCCTCCTGAATCTTGCTAGTTAATTCATCCATAACTAAGGCAAATAAGTATGGACTTAAGGCAGATCCTTGATGTAAGCCTATAGTTATGGGAAATTCCTCAGTCAACCCTCCTCTAGTTTGAACACTAGTAACTGCTCCATCATACATATCCTCTTAGCTTAACTATTAACTTACAAAATTATATGATTTTTAATTTGACCAAAGCGATATAATTGAACAACATCAAGACTCTTAATGATGTGGTCGTTTTAGTGGAAATGTAGAACTATGTCACTTGGACTTGTAGAAAGATGGAGATGAATATAATTAGGTTAGGGTTAATATTTTGGGTTTGTTCTGGCCTATAGTATGATTGCCTCAAATAATTTTGGACTAGTACAGTAAAGAAACACTAACATAGCTAGAAGACTTCTTGGAAATCACAAGCAATGCTCTATTTCTAACTGTTTGCAATTTTTCCTGGAACCTCTTCTAGACTCCTCTCTCATTGAGGCGGTATGTCCTGCCCAAAATAATTATTTTTCCTTCTTTCTGTACCCTTATTCAAAAATTTGGACGGTGTCCATATACCCCATAACTTAAAATTGCCGTACGGGCTAGGATCTGCTCCCGTATCCGGTACCTGTACTCGAGTCCAGGCGAAATAGGTGCTGAAAGAAATGACAAATAGAGATTGGAACAAACTGTACTTCTTTTATAACTTGAATTAATAGAAGATTATGAGAAGCCAGAACAGAGCACGATGACCTGGCCCCACCTGTGCGGGAGCCTTGTTTTGTGTTGGGGCAATGTTTTTGTTGGTGTTGTTGTAGTGCTATTGCTTTTATCTTTCCTATGGAAGCCTAGAATATCAGTAACAATATTATATCTTTGCAACTTTTCAGCCTTATCACTTTGAAATCTTCATATGAATGCAGCAATATAAAAAACACAGTTAAGGTTGAAGGGTGTCTCATATTCTCCTTGCAGGATGGTGGGCCAACAAGTCCAAGCACAGTTCCCGATCAGTCACAGCATTCCTGTGATCAAGCCTATGATCACCATTCAATGAATGCTCCCCCATCATCTCAGGTTAACAGCAATCATCCCGCCAACATTCCATCACAGGGGCAGTTCCCTGATTCTTTCAACAGCCACCATTCCTCTAATGTTACGCCTTCTTACCCCTCTGCTGGCTATCCTCCCCAGGATTTTCACCCAAATCCTCCCCCGCCCAGCATATTTGAAGAGTCCCCTGCATTTTCTCACCCTTACCATAACCAATCCTACTCTCAAGAACCCCCGCAGCAGGCCCCACCTCCTCATAATTATCCACCTCATGAGCCGTCTTATCCATATCCCAACTTCCAGTCTTATCCCAGTCTTACTGAGAGCAGTCTTCCAGCTGTACCCACTCACCAACCCTATTACCAAGGCCCTGATTCGTCCTATGCTCCCCAATCTGCTCCTCCTAGCAACTATACACCAACCATCCAACACGCCCAATCAGCGCCTCCACTTACTAGAAATGGCGGTGACCCGAATCCTGTTTCTGCTGACACTAAAACTTACAAGTATGACTGTAATTACCTGCCTCCTCCTGAGAAAATTGCTGAAGCCCACAAGGCTGCCAGATTTGCGGTGGGTGCCTTGGCTTTTGATGATGTGTCGGTTGCTGTGGAACACTTGAGGAAATCTCTTGAATTGCTTACCAATCCATCTAGCCAGTAAGTTATTCTTCCGTTTCTGTTGGAGTTGGTGTCCTTTGGCCTATAACACTCTTGAATGGTTTGGTATGTAAAGTTATTGTACAATGCACAAGGATTGATGTGGTTCAAAATGCTGATTCATTAATGTGAATTGAAATTTTGAAACATTCCTCTGTCCCTCGTGGCATTGTAGTTTTGTTCTAGAGAGTGTTTGAACGTGTCTATTGTTTCATTCTGACCATTTTCACCAGTTTAGACACGTGCACGTAATGACCATATTTCGTCCGGTTTATTCCAATATTGATGTCATTAAAAGTCAGTGGATGTGATTTTGACTAGAACATGTTGTTACATGATCGGCATTGGCCGTCAAAACATGAATCAAGTTCAACAAGAATACTTGGTTCAGTTGTACACGTGGTATCAAACCAACAGAAAGTATGTGCCAACTTAACATCTGTACGTGAATTATACAAAGCATGTGATTTTTGTATCTGGTGTTCTCTTGATTCTCTTTTGGAGAATTTTGGAATGGTGATTATTCGTGGTGGAGGTTGTCCTTGCGGACATAACTGATAATTCCTATGGTTCTCTTTTAAGGGGGGGAAATATAGAAAGAAACGAGTTTTTTTAAGGGGTACACGATCTAATGGTTCACAATTTTAGATAAGGAATTAAAATAATTGAGAATGGAAAGTCTGTGAGTTCCAAAACATTGTAAACCATTGATCGATGAGGGTCTTTGGAGAAACGGTTTTTTTATAAAAAAGCCCCTTTTAAGGATGTCACTAACAAGAATTTACAGCTTTTTGATCCCATCCCTAGATTAATTAACACTAGTTTACTGTTCTGGCTTTACATTTTTCTTCGTGTTCAACTATTTTGTGACCTTGCTATCTCTTAATTTTACTCTGTTCACCCCATTTGATGAAAACTAAGATTCTGTCTCGGAGTCAACGTTAGCCTACCATTTCATAAACTATATAAGAGTACTAAACTATTATACCCTTAATTTGTCCAAAATCATTTATTTAAATCAAGAAATGGGATTAGGTTGTTCTTGCTTCTGTCTGCCATTCTCAAGCTGCAAAAGACCGTTGAACTCGAAAGATAACATCACTGGATTTCCAAAATCACCAAGAGCTCAGGCCATCAACAAAAACGGCGCTAAGACAACAAAGATGCAGTTTCCCCCACAAGAAACACTGAATCACCAGTTTGAAGAGCAGAGAGAATTTACAACTTTTAAGGAATGGTTGTTAGCTGAAAAAGGCATGCACAGTAGCAACGGAGATGAGACATTGCAGAGGAATTTCGTGAAGCAGACTAAGGTGCACCCTTCATTAGTAGAGTATTGCTCAGATAACGGGTATGACCCGAGAACGAGTTATTCAAAGAACAGGCTTTTAACGGGCGGTGAAGTTGATAGCTGTAGTGATAAATATCATCACTCGATCTCTTCATCGAGCAAAATCCAAATCAAGAAAATAAAGAAGACAGTGAGCTTTCGATTTCCAGAACAGAAGACAACTACTAGCTCTTATCATTTCTCTACTACTCAATAACGCTTTGATCGTGAGTTTGGTTTCTTCAAATTTTTTACCTTGTCTCTAAAGATAATGCAAAACAGGTAACGATATGTTTATTCCAAAAACCGACATCGATATTCAAACACATAGAGTTTTACATAAGAGAAAGAGAAGCAACAATATGAAAAAACTGAAGCTTTTCCAATATTTCCTTAGCATGAATAGTCCCTCGGCGTTCAACCCTAGAAAAAAGCTCCTCGCTGAGTTTTTCGCCAATGTGAGCTTCGACGAGAACTCCAGAAGTGCTTCTGCAGCTATTGGCCAGAGCTCGGCCAACCTCCATAGCATCATCGGGGTGGTCTACCACCAATGGACTCCCTCCTTTGACCACCTCAAGCTTGTTAATGGTGAAACTGCCATTCTTGTCAACGACCTCCTTGAATTCTTCAAGGCTCGGTGCGTACACTGGAATGTTGAAATTGTCCCTCACCTCACTGCTAATTAGCCCCTGCATAAATATTCACCGTTTGAATCTCTAATTACTCAATGGATTAAAGTTAATCAGTGCCTTATGATGGTTATTCAAACAGTGGATCATGTAATTAATATTATACCTTTTGAGCCTTTCATATCATAGTTATCTAAAAATTCTCAAATTGGTTGACCACTTTAAAAGGGTATGATTGTGTTTTTATGAATGTGCTACCAACTTGGATACACTTATCATGTTGCCGACGCAGCAGTCCTTGTTGACATTAGTTTGGACGGCTAGATTTTAGCCTCCATAATGGCATAACAAGGTTGATATAGAGCAAGGACATTTCATTATAACTGTCCACATATAATCATTCCCTTTTCTGCATGGGTTTCGCTTTGTTTTTTATTAATTATCATGCACTAGTTTAAAGATCGAGATGAGTTAGTATATTTCTGTTTACCCTTTCATAATTTGATTATTATAACTAGTTTATTCAAATCAATATCTTTCACCACCTTAACATCATTCAATTTCAGTTATTGTTTCACAATGCCACGTGTATGTTTTTGGTTGATTTGACTTTACAAAATGTCATTTGTTTAAATTTTGTCATGCGATGTTCAAAAGGAAAATAAATGCATATATTGAACCATAAAATAATGGGATGAACCTTTTCGACATTTGGAGGACAATGTGCGAAACGAGACAGTTGGAACCGGAACAAGACAGAAAGAAGGTACCTCTTGGACGAGATCATCCCAGGCATCCTGGTAATGGGAGCCAAAGAGAAGGCCGGCACCGCCGTGGTCAGTGGGGTCAAGAGAAGTACGGCCCAAGCAGACAAGAAACATGGAGCCACCTTTCTTGAGCTCTATGGACCGAGCCTCAAGGAAAGCAGCTAAGTCACTTTGGAACTGCAACTTGTAGGCATTGGCAGTCTTGAGTGAAGCTCCATCAATGTAAACCCTCCCTCTGTTGTATGCTCCCGATCTCTTGTCCACCACACTCTCTGGCACCTATTAAGCATACTCAAACGTTCACCATCATCAATTCATTTCCTTGTTAGTATTTAATCTTATTTAGTTGAGTACATCTTAACCCTCCTGTATTTGGTTCAAATAACTTAATGCTCCCTCTATGCAACACATTACTGCGTGAACGTCACATGTTAGCTTTTAGTTGATTTTAACTTTTTAAAGATGACATTCTCCTAATTTTCTATCTCAACCAGTAATTGACACAAAGTGATCAGAGAGCAAATTAGTGCATTTTTTTACAAGTTTGGAGAGTCGGAGTATAATTGAAAGTTCAAGAAAGTAGTATAAGGTTGTTGGACTAAGTACATGAATAAAGATGATTTGAACTTTAGTTTTTAGCATGAATTACAATAATAGTATGAGATGACACCGAAGTCAAACTTTTTTTTTTTGGTCATTGACACATTGAACATAGAATTCAAAGTCAAATGAGTACAAAAATGATATTATGTCCGACAAAGAAAGCAAGTAGTTATGTATTGGGACAAGTTAGAGCTAACTTAAATGACTTAAAAGAGAAATTGCATAATCATACATGAAGTTATTCAACGTTCATCCCACAAACCAATTACTTGTGACCAGATTCACCCCAAATCCTTATTCTAATGCATGAATCTAGCTATGAATTATAAAAGAAAAAAAAATGAATGAACTTAATAGCCTTCGTAATTTACTGTTCATTTAATTTAAAGTTAACCCAAAATTCTATCTAGTTTGAACAGTAATTTGTCTACATATCAAGTAAACAAATTGAACGAACCCACTTCAACATTCTATGATTGTCACTAAAGTACAATTATAGCTTTCTTGTAGCTAATGCTTATAAGTCATAACATACCAGAAGTTCACTTACAGTTTGTAGCCCTAAAACAAGAGTGTACTTGCATGGTCCATATAATAATTAACAACAGTAGCCCCACTACTACCCGGACAAAAATTCAAAAAGCAGTTTCGCCAACATTAAAATTTCAACACATGTGACTTCATTTGTCAATCCAAATTTTAATTGAATAATTCTATTTAATCCCCAAGGATATATATAAAATCAAGGAAACCCTAAGTAATACCAAATTGACCGTTTAGTCAAACTTAATTACACTGATAGAATGGTAAATAAGACCAAATAATTCTAACTTTGTCAAACAAAGTAATTAATGAAGGATATAAAACACCAAAATATCAGTATATAATAAAATAAAGTTAAATTAAGTATATACGTACCTGAGAGAGCCAATGCAAGGAAAATGCAGAGTGAAATATATCAACGGACCTGGCCGGAAAAAGTCTCCCGTGAAAGGAACCCGGAACTCCGGCAGCAAAGTAGTTCCGGTGGCCACTAGCAGCCAAACATTCTTCCATGCTGCCACCATCGTTAGCCAACGGCGGAAGGAGTTGAAAGAGGGTATTGAAGTCATTTCCAGGTAGATCAGAGAAAAAAGCGGCGAATTCCGGCGGCTCAAGTCCAGACAACTCGAACCGCTTGATCATGTGCTTGATGATCACATCAATGGTGTGGATTGTGTTGCTACCAGATGAGCATCCCAAATCCACCACTTGAAATGGAACTCCGGCCCACGAGTTGAGTTGAACCGTGTCTAGGGTTTCTTCCAGATAGTGAAACACTGACCGAGCATGTAAAGCCTGCACAAACAAAAAAAAATTTAGATTTAAGTGACAACAGCAACAATTAAATAAAAAAATCTAAGTTTGTTTGAAAATTGCTTTCTCGACTGTGTCCCAAAATAGTTTTTCCATAAACTTTTCTTAAAATAAATATTTTGGTTTTAAAAAATAAATTTTGATTCTCGAATGACACATTTGGTTTGCAGAATGGAATAGGCTGGAACATATATAATAGTCCGTTCCATGAGCCAAAACGATAGCTTTAATATAATTAAGGCGAGTTAGGTAATACTTTCCCAAGGCCGAAAGCTGTTGGTCATAGGAAAAACTTGAAACAGCAGGAATAAGAAACCCCAAAAATGGTTCTAAATCCGAGAGCTGAATATGACCTACTTATTATTTAAAAAAATATACATTTCTTTTTATTATAACAAAAAATATTTAAAAAAATATGAGCTACTTGATTCGCAGCAACTTGAGAAAAAAAGAAGTAATGAGGAGAAATGAAAAACCTGAGCTTTAGAGTTATTGGCATAGCTAGCTTCACCTTTGCCACCTTTCATGGAAAGCAACCTCTCAAGCTTAGGATTGGAGATGGCAACGTTGTCTCCGAGTGAACCCATCTCTTTGATTTTATGTTAAGACTTAGATAATAGAATTAATGTTGAAGTTGGCTTATATATATATAGTTGAAAAAGAAGTTTGGTAGACTTACTTTCTGTATATGATATAGGAAACTGTTATTTATTTTAATATTTAATTGTATAAATATAGAAACAAAATCATGTAAGATGGGGCCTTAGACTACCCCTACCATTTTTGTAAGTATACAGCTAGAGTTTTTTACTACAAAAGGTTAATTTTTTTTTATATTAAGGGTATGTTTGAGGTTGCTTTCCCAAACTACTTTTTCAAAAAGTTTTATTTTGAAGCTTTCTCTAAAAGCAGCAGATTATAGTTTTGGAAAAATTGTTTTAACAGTTCTCAACTTTTTGATATAAATGATCAAAATACACTGTTAAAATCAAAATATGATGTTATATGAAAAGTTTGTGATACCAACTTTTAAGAACAGGAGGGCAGATCCTAAATTAAATTACGGTAAACACCAGTAAATTATTCATTTGTTTCTATTGTGATTTTGCTAACATTTCTCGTGATACCTTTTGGAATCCCCATCTTACCGTCAATTATTTAGGCATAGCATATCGATTTTTCCGTGAATTTTGGTCCTGTTGGCACTAATTTTTCCATTGATATAGTAATTATCAGGCATTTAGTTTAATATTTTAGCAGTGTATTTCCGGAGAATAATTTCCCCTTTGCAAGTTAAAAATGAATAAATGAACCTTATTACTCAACATATACTTTTTCATTTTCTAAATTTCAGATATTTATTTTCATATTTCCACTTAACTCATATAGTTAATTTTTTTTCCTTTTACATAACATAACATTAATAAAAGGAAGGTATATCTATGGTATATACGCATTAAAGTAAAACATAATTTAAATTCGAATCGTACATCAGCAGTCACATGTAAATGAACCGAGCTACTCGTGAGTTGTTCGGTATTCGGCTTGATCAAAGTTCGTTCAAACTCAACTCGTTAACAAATGAGCTTATTTATAAACAAAATTATATGCTCTTTCTTACAAACAAGTCAAGTTCAATTAATGGAATACTTGACTTGGGAATTTGTAAACAGTCTCAAAATAAGCTCGTAGAAAGGCTACTGAAAAGCTCTTGAAAATTGGAAGAATATATAGTGGCTGTTATATGTATGATATAAGTTATTATTACATTATTTAACGTTTTGTTTACTTTCTATATTTATGATATAAATATAACAAACTTAATGATTATTTTTCTCATTACATGTAAAATGAAAATGAATATACATAGATGCATGTATGCTATAAAACTTAAGTATTTTGAAGGGATTAGAAAAACCTTTAAATATAACGGTCAAAACCATAATGTGAAAATCATAATTGGCTTGAACTCCCGAAATCAAATAAAATTATGTAAAATCGTTTCGATGATGCTTTGAGTTTGGTTTGAAAATGCTCGTACTTGTTAAATTAAAAAAAAAAATAAACGAACTAAGCTTAAATATGACAAAGGCCATCTCGACTTATTACAACTATATTGGTTTTCCAGACCATCCAAAAGACTAAAAGAAGAGAAAGGGTCCAAGGTAGTACGACAGTATCTAAAAATGAACCAACAAAAAGTCGAAATGGTTCAACCCGTAGAATGATGATTTAGGAACAAACAATAGCACTTGCCGGCACTGCTATTTTTTACCAAAGCCAATTATATATGCATATTATTGCTTCTGTATTTCAATGCAAATTAATCATAACTATAACATTATTTTTTATGTACATTTGTAAAATTCTTCTTTAAATTCTCTGCCAATTAGCCTTACCTATATGATTACACTACATTATTGCTTAATTATGTATTAAATGTATTTAATCATATTATCAACAGAGGATGCCGTTAATTCCAATTATGACATAAAATCATCATTAGTAGGTGTTGCCTCAACAGTAAATACAATCTTTTCTTTCAATTTTTAAATTTCGTTGATTACTGCTTTATGAGATAAATTAAAGCAATTACTGTGGGATGAGAGCAATTTCATGGGACAGTGGTGATTTGATTAAGGATAAAAAACATATCATCCCAGAAATCAAGGTTTAGTTTTCAACCTCCATTTCTAATTAATCACTTGTTTAATTACTCCCAAACAAACAGTTCTATTTGTTGCATTATGGTTTACAACTACCATAACTGATCCAAGTCGCAAGGCCCCCACTCTCCATATAAGTATGTAGCTATTTAAGTAGCTCAACTATCAATACGATAAGTAATTAAGATTAAGAAGAATTTCGTTTGAATTGTATAATTCTGAGAATAAGAACTTTTGTATAAAAGTTGAATAGAATTCGTTTAAAAAATGAAGTTTCAAACAAGATTTGAATGTATTATTAGGTCTTTGAACTTGTAATTGTTTTTTTAATAAACACAGAGTGTATTTGTGCATGATTATGGTAGTTAGTAAGTAATAACTGATTTCGAAAAAGTTAAAACTCTTTACTAAAAAAGGGGGAAAGAGTCAATAAGTAAAAACAATTAATGATAAAATAGAAAGGTCTAAAGACCCGGAATGTTGTTCTCTTTTTGTCTCAAAGTCTCCACCACCGTGATAACCGGCGAGTGCACATGAAATTTAACCAATTCTGGTCACCCCTTTCCTCTTACAATTTTTCCTTTTAACTTATAAGTTATTACTACCCTGTTCTTCTATAGGCTTACTTCACCATCATAAATAAATTTTTGTAGGCCTGTTTTGTTTTACATTGCCTCACCTTAATAACACGATAATTATATAAATTTTGAAGAGGCCGAGTTTCAAACTCAAAACCTCATACTTCTACATTGAAATATATACTAATTAATCTAACACTCAATTTCAGATGTTGCATAGTTCCATTCATTTTTAGATACTGAGTAAATACATATCTTTTCAGATAATATTTCCACGTACCTTTTCATCTACTCTTACTATCGATCCTAGAATTCTCACATTACACTTTTTTAGCTAGATCACCTATAAATCTTGCCAATAAAGGCTTATAACTTATCTTCAACAATGTCACACTAGTCTTTGTGGTGCGCATTCATTTTTTATTATTGACAATTTTTTTACTTTTACGCACAATCTAAGTGTCTTTGTGTTAATCTAACCCATTTATCCTTAAATGTATTGCACTTTGATTATTAAACATTTTATAAGATTTTGAAAGTAT
>CAOJBJ010921277.1:0-12108 GCA_948291685.1 Euphorbia celastroides | reverse complement strand
TTTCACGATGTTGTTTGCAGCACTTGCAAGCCGATCAAGACGACTTACTTCATCATGATCTTTTCGTCTGTTCACTTTGTGCTCTCTCATCTCCCCAATTTCAACTCCATCGCCGGCGTCTCTCTCGCCGCCGCTGTCATGTCGTTGAGGTATTAGAAATTCAAATCTTGTAATTCGACCTGAATTTGCCTTGAATCTTGCAATTGAGATAGGGGAAGGTCGGGTTTTCGTGTCAATTTTGCGGTTTAGTAGATTATTTTGTGTCATCATGTCGTTGAAGTATGTAACCCTAGAAATACAAATCTTGCAATTGGACATGAATCTGTGATGAATCTTGCAATTTAGATAGGGAAAAGTTGGGTTTTCGTGTCCATGTTGGGGTTCAGTTGATTAATTTGTGTGATTTTGCAGCTATTCGACCATTGCTTGGTCAGCTTCACTGCACAAGGGGGTTCAGCCAGATGTGCAATATGGTTACATAGCTAAGACCACAGCTGGTACGGTGTTTAACTTTTTTAGTGCACTGGGAGATGTAGCTTTTGCCTATGCTGGGCACAATGTGGTGCTGGAGATTCAGGCCACGATCCCTTCATCACCCGAAAAGCCATCAAAGGGACCGATGTGGAAAGGAGTTGTGGTTGCTTATATTGTTGTCGCTTTGTGCTATTTCCCGGTTGCTCTAATTGGGTACTGGATGTATGGGAACTCGGTCAAGG
The DNA here is from genome assembly GCA_948291685.1 of Euphorbia celastroides. Lineage (NCBI taxonomy): Eukaryota > Viridiplantae > Streptophyta > Magnoliopsida > Malpighiales > Euphorbiaceae > Euphorbia > Euphorbia celastroides. The sequence continues at coordinate 11,392 of CAOJBJ010921277.1, read as the reverse complement.
ACAACATTCTGATCTCGCTTGAGAAGCCGGCTTGGCTCATTGCTATGGCTAACATGTTTGTAGTTGTTCATGTTATTGGTAGCTACCAGGTGTGGGAACAACCCGAAAAAGCGTTCTGTTTTTGGTACTTTTTTTGTTCTGGTTTTTTGCTAACTTGTGTGGTGCTTTTAGATCTATGCGATGCCGGTTTTTGACATGATTGAGACTGTTTTGGTGAAGAAACTGAACTTCCCACCGAGTACTATGCTTCGGTTTTTTGTCAGAAACACTTATGTTGGTAAGTAAACTCTTGTATTTTCAATTTTTCACTAGTTCAATTGTGTGCAATTGTTAATGTGAGTTTTTGGTGTAATTGCAGCATTGACCATGTTTGTGGCCATTACATTCCCGTTCTTCGGCGGCCTTCTGGGATTTTTTGGAGGATTTGCTTTTGCACCAACAACATATTTTGTAAGCAATCGACTACCATGACCGAATACTTTTAGTCAAAATAAATTAACAATGCTGAGTCTGATGGTTTGTTGTAATTTGCAGCTGCCCTGTGTGATGTGGTTGTGCATCTACAAGCCGAAGAAATTCGGGTTATCTTGGTGGACTAACTGGGTAAACTTACATTAGAAACTTGATCCATAAACTCAATATTTTTCAACCTGAGTCGAGCTGTTCTTAATGCGAAAAATCTTTGAATTGCATTGCAGATATGCATTATATTTGGTATCTTATTGATGATTGTGTCTCCAATTGGTGGGCTGAGGCAAATTATTCTGCAAGCCAAGGACTACGAGTTCTACTCTTAAACGTTGAATATAAACAACGAGGATTGAAAATCGAGGCCTGAAATCAAGAGGCTAAAGTTGAAGGCAGGCCAAATCTACCAAAATTTCAATGGCACTGGGTTAATATTTTTGAGAATACACAGAACATAACTTTGTTAGTTGGAGTTAAAACAAAAAACCCACAAACTGCATAATGGGGTCTCTTATAGCCGTTTATAGTGTATTTTCTTTATTTTTCTGTTTGACTAGTGAATTGCTATGCATATATTGTTCAGTACTACAGGCCTACTGTTATATGCTATCATCCTTATATTTTAGTTGTTTGATTAATAATACTATTTTATCGCTTCAATGGTAGAGCCCGAACTCGAAAATGTGCTTTTAACTGCCTTAGCTGTTGTCCCTAAAACGTTATATTATCTGGATATAAAGAATTTCTAATCCATAAACTGGCATAATATTATTGCAAACGTTTGACTTAATTACTTCGCTCTGACTTAATTACTTCGCTCAATTGTCATTAGCGATGCGTCAAAATCAGAATGTCGCATCATTGTAGATGAAGAGTAACGAATTTGGGTCATTGCATTACGAAAAATATCACTTAATTACTTCGAGAAATTTTCTATTATTTTTGTCCTTAAGTACATTGTGACAGCTCCTTATGGAGACTTTTGAGTCATTGACCCGATCATATACTTCAAATAAATCCCAGTTGGACCCACGTACAAATCTTGTTACTGAAAAATCTTAAGGGAATTGACAGAATAACTAATTAATTCATTCAATAAGTATAAAAATACGAATCAGTCGCATATATGACCTCATTCACGTGGAAGATAATCAACATAATTACATTAGTGTATTTAAAAATGCTCGGTTGCGTATGTTATGAATGTCTCAATGTGAATATATGGTTTCATTGTCAAATTCGAAAATTTGTAGAAAAGGGTGAGGAGGTTTTGGTGTGACTGAGCACTGAATATAACTATTTTAATGTGTATATTTGTCTTCATTTTCTACCCATATATTATGCTTCGTCAAATGTAATGATCAATGTTATTTTAAATAGAACAAAAACTCCAAAAACACCTCTATTTTCTTTAGTGCACTTTATGCCTAGTAACACTATATGAGTTGTCACTCGAAAATTATATGCTGGTAAGTATATATTCGGTTTTGTTCCGTCTTATGTCCTGATAAGTTTTATACTTTTGTTTCAGGTTGAATTCGGATTACACTATGTTGCCATATGCTCTCATTTTTTTGGTGGGCTACTTGCAGCCTTTGGAAGGTATGCTTTTGCCCCAACTACTTTGAGGGTTCTTAATGTGTAAAATGTTCCAATTTCTTGTAAATTTGTAGAGAGCAGTCAATAGTCAAGTGTTTTATTACAAATTCAGCTACCTTCAATAATGTGGCTTATGATCTATAAGCCCAAGAAGTTCAGTTTATCCTGGATTATAAACTGGATACAATCTAAGTCACAACAAAATTACAAGCTCAATTTTCATTACTTATTTTATTCTTTCAAACTCAACTCAATTTCCCATTTCAGATATGCATTATTCTTGGCCTTAAGTTGATGTCTTTATTCTCAAATGGGAAATAGAGAAATATAATTCTTCAAGCCAAAGATAAGTTCTTCAGATTATCCCCAAACTAACATGTGGAAACTTTAGTGTGTGTACAAATTCAAAAATCCAAAACAGAATTTTCAACAATGAAAAAGATTGCATCTTTTTAATCTATCAACAACATTTCTTCTCCAACCTCCCCTTTCTTTCCCTAAACAATGCAGCCCACAAATTCCCAATCCACAGAACACTAACACAAATCGCAGCAACCACAACTCCAATCCACGAAACCCAAACCCATTTCGGAATAACTTCATCAGCAACCCCACTCGCATAAAAAAACCCCCATTCGGTACACAAAATACGGCCCCAGAATCCCCCTAACCACCGAATACACTGCATAAAACGGCGGCGAAATCAAATCAAAAACCCGGGCGGCGAACTCCACCTCCCTCCGCCGCGCTCCGGCGAGCGTCCACGCATTCTGACAAGCACTAGTAACTTCGGCGAGAATCAGGAGCGAGAGAATCGCAAAGGCGCCGTGGGAGACCAAATACCGGCAGGTGATGAAGACGAAGAGAGTGGCCAAATGGTGGCCGATGAAGAGGAGATCGGAGGGGAAGAAGATGAGGTAGTGAGTTAAGTCCATTAGGAAATAGGCGATGCTGTAATCGAGAACGGCGTTTTGGGGGATCGAATTGGGGGAGTGGAAATTGCGATTAGGGTTTGAGAGGATGGCAAAGGTGGCGAGAAAAACCGCCGGAGTGCCGTGGAAGAAGGAGATTAGGCAGCTGGCGGCCTCCGGGCGGAGATGCGGCGGCCAATTGCGGAAGACGATGAAGTGAGCGGAGAGGTAGATGAGGAGGAAGAAGGAGAAGAAGAGGGGGAGATTTGGGAGAGATGGAATTAGGGTTTCATGGATTGTTGAATCCATTGAATTGAAGGGATTGAAATGATTTGATATCAGGGTTTGTGATTATATATCAAGTTAAAGGGAAAGTTGGGTTTGAATTTGGTAAGAATTGTAGTTCCCAATGAAGAAGATGAAGTGTGAAGATTGCAGAGAGGATTAAACGAGAATTTTGTTTGTGTTTTGGGGAATTTGTGACAGAGAAAGACGTGGGTATTTCGGTAGGTGTAACAATAGATAATGTGAGATTATGTACAGATCATAAATGATTAGGCAGCCTAATCTGCGATTATGATAATGATTAGGCAGCCTTCATAGTTTGACTCTGTAATGATCTTGACTTTTAGTTGTCTTATTTTGTGATAATCTTTGATGGAAAGAAACGAGATGGAATTTTATTGTCTCTATTGTCAGTTAGCTATTTAAAATGTGTTATTGTAGAACAAATGAATCTGTGCTCAATATGGTGAAGTTTGAATTAACTTGAGTTGATGGTTTTCCAGATTTGTGAAAAAGAAGCGCTTCCTATGAAGATCCGATTTGATTTAACTAAATAGATATAATTTCTATCGGTGAAATGTAGATTAAAGGGTCTTTCTGATATTATTATTAAATCTTTTGTCTCTAAAAATTGATTTCACAAACTTTTTTATATGACTTACTTTGGATTTTGACACATCTTTTTTCCCAAGACTATCAAACATGAGTTTTAGTGAAAGCAAATTGGAAAAATAGAGCTAAAGAGACACTAAAATGAGGAGAGTTAGAATAACTAGGGCTGTAAACTAACGAAGCCGCTCGCGAGTAGCTCGGTGTTCGGCTCGGAAAACACTCGTTCGAGTTCGACTCGTTAATAAACGAGCTTGTTAGTAAAAAAAATATTAAGCTCATTGTCATAAACGAGCCAAGCTTGAACAATGTTATGTTCGAGCTCGAAAACTCGCGAATTAGCTCGTGAATAAGCTCGATAAAAGCTCATTAATGAGCTCGTGAATATATATTTTATCTTTTTATTTATTTTTCATATATATATATATAATAGATATTTACAAATTACATATATGGTTATACTTGATACACAATGAAAATAAATGTATATATATGTATATAATATAATGTTAAAGTATAAGTAAAATATGAGAAATATATAATATGCTAATTTGTAAGGTTAAATAATAGTTCAAACTCAAATCAAGCTTAAAACTTATCTTATACATGTTAAAATTAAATGAAATACCGAAGCTCGAATAAAGCTCGAGTAAGCTCCCTTGAATAAAGCTCGACTCAGCTCGAAAAAAGCTCGGCTCGAGCTCGTGTTGAGCTCGACTCGAACACGGCAAAGCTCGGCTCGGCTCGGCTCGTTTAGAATAACTAATCAAAACATTGTACTCCATCTGTGTCATACAAGTAGTTATACTTCAATCATCATAAGACAGTAGGCCCAGCAATTTTGCCCTATGCATACCAGATCTGTAAAAGGGAGTAAATCCCATATAATCATTATTGTTTTTATAACAATTATGTCACAGTTAGGATTCATGACAATTTTATGAGATGGTACGCACAAGAAGAGAGCACAGGCTCAACTCAATCAATTTCTCCCTCTTCCACATCGTTTACATCATGGTTTGGAACATTTAACGGCTCGCCTTCTTCCTCTTCCTCGTCTTGTTTCATAAATAACCCGAGCCGTTCCAAGGGATTACTGGCACCAAATCTGAACCCACCAAACCCATCTTGAGAGTGCTCGGGGCTTGTCTCATCAACCAAGCTTGGCAATTGCTCCACCGGTGCCACCCTCAGCATTTCCAGGTCTTCCAGAAGCTGAGGATTCTCGTTTATTTCCACAGTTTTTTCCATCTACACAATGAAACCCAATCAAATCTCTGGTTATTGGCAAAAAGACCTTTTCGGACCCTGTCGTATTACTCGTTTTCCATTTGGTCCCTGTTCTATTCATGTTACCCATATTTGGACCCTTTAGTAAGAATTATGTCAATGAAAAGGTAACAGATAGTATAGCACAACGATCAAATGGATAACATGTGCACAACACACGGACTAACGAGTGAAAATTGCATAGTATAGGCACGAAAAAGATGACAAAATACAAAACACAGGGACCAAATGGGTAAAGTGAACAGCAAAGGGACCAAATAGACAAATAAGTAATACCAAAAGGTCCAAAGAGTTATTTTTGCCGGCCATAATTCCATAGCATAAATAAAGCAAACCCATTTTACCTGAAGCAAAGCCTGGCGGGCAGCTTCTCTTGCAAGCTCCCTCTTCCTTCTAGCCTCTGCAGCTGCTGCTGCCTGTGCTCTCCTTTGGGCATCTTCTGCAGCCTTCGCTTCTGCTTGCAGCCTTGCTTTTTCTGCATACATTAAACCACAATAAATACCCGTTCACTTGCATTCAGGGTTCCTTTGCTTCCCAAAAAGTGAACAGTACCTCTCTTTTTCTGCATCTCTAGTTCTTCCATCTCCCGCTTCAGTTTCTCGGGATCCCCCTTGACCTGAGAACGGGTCTTTTCTCGAGCTTTTAATATGGTATCAGCAAAGCGGTTCTTTAGCAGGGCAGCCCTTGTAAGTTTATCAGGAGAGACCTGCCTCTCACCAGGAGCACTTTCCCCTAAGATTATTGTATCAAGATCTATGAGATGCTCGATGTGGAATTTAAAGGCAAACCATTTCTTCCATGACATTGAGCTTACCATCTTGGCGGAAGTCGGACTCAACAGAACTCGGCTTTGGCTGAGACGTCTGTTCAAGTTGGTCCAACCCACTAACAGATTCTGCACATGACACCGAATCCGTCTTAAGTCATAACTTGGATGGATAAACTTTGAAGAGAGAAAAAGATCAAAATTCTGAGCAAGATAGACAAAGTGGACAAGCAAGGAATGGTATAGACGGCTTTGAAAGTGGTGAAACAATTATAATCAATTATGCAAAGTAACACATCCAACCGAAATCAAGTGTAGAAAATGTCAACTCTTCAACAACGACGACAACAACCATGGCTTAGAAAGATGTAGGACCTGTAGAATCTTTAAGAAATAAAAAAGATTGTTCTAGCGTCTCCTGCACAAAAGATTCCACATAACTGCACCTAAATCTTTCTGAGTTGCGAGTCAAAATCTAAAAACACCACCAAATGTACATGCTATGCTAAGAGTGTTATTTGGTGATTCTTCCTTCAGAAGTGAAGGATTGCCGTAATGTGACTTTTTTTATTCACAACGCAAAACAAAAAGATTACTGGAATCTCAAAGCACTTGTTAGCAGTCCACTTGAAAATTGTATGATAACAGGATTTGTATTCCTAAAGAAGCAGGGGGATCACCCTGTTCCAATTGGTTTGCCCATTTGAACTCTCATGTGAACCAAATAAGTATTATCTAAAGTCTAAATTTATCGCCACCATATCTCTCATTTAACTCCATAACATGTATATCAACTCCACCCATAATATTGTAACCAACCAACTATAGCCTTACTCCCATGCTAAATGGATCATGTGATGCCACTGTTAAACTGTAATAACGTGCCAGTGAGAAAAAGTTCATAAATGTTATACTCACGGATTCTCTCCAGACGATCCCTGCCACACGATGTATCATCTAATCGAGTTACTGAGTCGAAGTTTTCAGGAACCTATCGAAAATAAAGTATCAAACAAAAAACCCCTGCAAGGATAAATTCCAACTTAAGCTATTAATAAGAATTGCATGTACCTTAGTTGCAACCTTTTGGATTACAGTTTTTGCATCATCAGAGTCACTTTCTGAAAAACTAACAGAATCAGACCCTGAAAAGGGAAACAGAGAACAAATGTTATTTGCATCCATAAAGGGTATAAAAGATGACATAAAAAACGCACTAGTACACCAACCATCTCACAGAGATAATTCAAATCTTCATTTCCATTTTACCCAAATCATAATCAATTTTTTTTCTTGATTTTAAATTATATTACCACAGAAAATTGTTAAAAACAAAGTAGAGGGGATCAAATTCTACAATAAATAAAAAAACTAACCAACTGTGGAATATTTATGAAATATGAACATGAAAAATTATACACTGCAAAGTAAGATACTGACATTCTGTGTTTCATGAATACACACAGAAGCAGAGAATGAATGTATGCCTGTGATTAGCATATGCAGCCCATTGTAAACGCTAACTTCAAAAAGCAAGCAGACGAAGGAAAACCGTCCTAGAAAGATCCAACTCGCACAGCCCAATGGCTCCTTTTCTCAACTAACTCATTCAAATTCATACCTAAATGCATATTATTCCATCCACTGACTCACTAACCATGAAAAATAGGGCACTACCCATCAAGGAAAATCACTAGCAATCTTTTCATTTGAACGTGTTTATATGGCAGATATCATTTGTATCTATGTAAAATGTCACTAAATGAAGACTAGAGCTATAAATAAAAACAACAATTATGAACTTCACTCAATAAATTATAGTATGCTCAAGTACAAACACTAAGTCATCAAAAGTAGATAAACATGCTCCTTTTCCAAATATGCCAAAAACTAATATCAATATGTAGCTCTAGAACGCTTCAATACATTAATTTTAATAAGCACACCTTGAGAATACAAATTAATATGAGCTACAGAAGATAACTGTGACGTACTGCTAGAGTTTCCTGAATTGAAGTATTTATGGCCTTTACATCCAGCATCCTTCTCTATTTCCATTGGAGAATAGCTTGAGACAGGAGGCTCATTGCCACCAATGTCAACATCCTCGTCAACTGGATTATACCCTAAGAGTAATTATATGAGAAATAGTCCACTTCATATGAAAATTCAGATTTCACAAATTTAAATGTCAACCTAAACATGAATAAAAAACGAAATAGCTAGTAACCTTTTTGCTGATGCGTGGAGGACTTGCTTACTCCAGACTCGTTAAACAACTGTGACAAAGAAAATGGTTCTAGTCAAACAGGCAATATGAAAATATTACATGTAAACTAACTAGACAGGCCAGATATGTATGCTACCTCTATCTCACAATGCTCCACTCTTTGTTGGCTTTTCTGTTTCTCTAGCAAATAGTCGTCCAAGAGCTTACCCAATGTGAATAGAGTGTCATAATTGAGTTCATCAATGTCTATCTCAATTTCATCCTCTCCCGCCTTACCATTTGAACTTTGCTCCCTTAAGAAATCAAAAATATGTTTAGGGATTTCGGCCAGCAGCGACTCCAATTTTATTTTTAGATTCTGCTTATCCGCAGCTGTCATTGCCCTCTTGACAGGTTCTGTAACTGTTTCAACTTTATTTGAATCTATTTTCCTCTTTTTAATAGGAGATAATTCAGCAATTTGCGATTTTTCACAAGGCCGTGATTTTTCTGGCAGAACTTGAGGCTCAGTCTTAGGTAGTTTCTTCTCAATAGGTTTCCATCTCTGTTCAAAGTACTTTCTAAGAGAATCAGCCATTATATGTACTTCATGCCACTTTGGATTGTACTCCATTGCATTTCTAAATGTCAGCCTGACATCATCAGCGAATTCCAATGGACTTGAGTAAGAACCTGAATTTAACTTGCTCCTTATCGTCCCAAAATCCATTGGATGCTTAATTATAGTATGATAATCCAGGATGTTCAACTTTACAGCATCGACGGGCTCTTTAAAGAGCCATCCAAATTGATGTTTGAACAATCTAGTCAATAATGTCTCACATTGCTTCATAAGCATCACATTTGTAGCTGTTGGTACTGGTGTTGTCTTTACAGACTTGAACCTCCCATAACTGTTTGTACTCAAGTCACGGCCCTGGCAAACAGGATTTGGATTTGATTTTTTCCCTGAGACGGAGTTTATAGCATCCCGTTGCACATTTGTCGCATTGCTACAACTAAGAATGTCACTTGAAGAAGACAATGTAACAGCATTTACTCTCTGCATCTCAACTTTCTTCTGTACCATCCTTATCTGGTCAAGTTCATATCTAAGTCGCCGAATCAAATCCTTTCTTTTAGAGGGCGACATGTGAGATAAAGAAAGAACTTGTAGAGGGACACCATGGGTCTCCTGTTTACTAGAATCTAAATTGATCGGTTTTCTCGCTGGAGCACTTGAATTCTCAGAAGCTGTGATATCAAAATCAATCCTCTCCGAGCTACCAGAACCCTCCAATTCATTAGCTGTCCCAAATTCATTCTGATAATATCCCCCACTGAACTTAGCATTCTTTGCCATCATCTTGACAGAATTTTATTCCGGTGTTTTTAAATTCCTCTATCTGCTAAGCAGGCGGTGGAGGTTTGATCCCAATCTGCAAAATGAAATCATGGGGGAACACGCATATCTCAAATTCTTGTTTGCCTTCAGCAGTATATCAAAGCATAACTGAGTTTTCTCGAACCAAAGGTTTACTAAACCACTACCAATAATTCATCACGCAAAATGCACCCGGATTTTCATTACATTACTATGAATGGACTATGAGCATTGCAAAAATAAACAGGTGGAAAGGAATTAATCTGAAGTACATAAAAAACATAACCCTGATTAAACCCAAAAGATCAATTTCAAGAATGTCGCAAATGAAAATGTTCAGCAATGAAAGGGAAGAAAACTCAGTTTCAAATCAAAGATTAACAAAAATCGAAATCAATCACCATTTATAGACTGATGAAGTTCAAATTAAAAACAAACAGACCAGGACTACAGTTCCCACGGCAGAACTAAATTGACGAAAACCGTAACCCTAAATACCCAAACACCCACTACTTCGCGATTAAAAAAATACCAAAGAGTGCAACTCATTTACCAGTCACTTAACCCAGCGAGATTCAATCAATGGCAACAGCTTCCACAAAACGAACTTCCACACAACCACAGGGTGATTCAATTAAATAACCCACGACGAACGAATACATAAATCAGCAGAACAGCAGCAGAAACAAAACCCTAGATCGAAATGTCGGCCAGAATCAAAACCCAATCTTTGACTCGAAAGGTGCTCTACCGTTGCCCGTTAACTGGATCAAAAGACGATCCGCGCCCGATTCGAAGAGTAGAGAAGAGAAGACAAAAACCCCTTTTCAAACGGAACCGAAAAAACGAACGAAAATAAGAGAAAGGGCGAGACTTGAACCTTGGTAAATGCTCGCTAATTGTGAGCGCAATTTAATTTCAATTTTCATTTTCGGTGTTGCGGGATTAATAGCCGTTAGATTGAAGAGTCGTCCTCATCGGACGGTTGTAGAGTTGTTTGGCCGTGGTGTACGGAAGTTTATTAAATAGCTGGATTAGGTTCTGTAGGGTGCGGTTATTTTACTAATTTTGTACTTACAGATCGGGAATGAAATTGGACACCTTATTAAGTAACAGGTGGTAGTATTATCAGTAAATTATTGACTGTTGATTTCAGATGGTTGAAGAACCGTCTCGACTAAGCTATGTGGCTTGACGAGGTGTGCTGAATAAAGCTAATGAACGATAATGAATCAAATAACGACTCAAGAGCCTCAAGGACAGTTGAGCCGGTATGGCGAATAAAAGGAAAATTTGCTGATTAGGCAGCATGGATTCCTAATTCGTATAAGACTCTATTTTCCTTATTCAGCAAGGAAAAGTTATTACATGAATTCTATTGAGGAACAAACTCCTAACTAATCGGGATTCTGAAATAGGAGAATCCTATCTAGATTCGGATTGCCCAAATAGGGTGAAATCCATCACCTACAAATACCCAAGAGCCTAAGGTAAAGAGGTATGACATTCTTGAACCCTAGCCAGAACTCTGTTTCTTTCATCTCTCAAACCTTTTACTGACTTAGGCATCAAAGAGTCCCCCAAAGGGCCCCCCCGATCCTAATCCTTGTGTTTGTAGGTGGAAGGCGACAGCCGGAGTTGAAGGATGCGTTGACTTGAAGAAGATTTTATTCACAAAATCATCATTGGTGCGGTGAGCGTGGATTCATATCTCATTGATAACTGAGACTTGAAATCCACGATTTTCCAATTCAAACTTTCAGTTTGATTTCCTTGACCTTTCGACGACAATAATGGCGCCGAAAAGCAATAGCAGCAGAAGGGTTGAAGGTCACTTCAGTGATGTCAGTGATGATGAACACCAACTGGAT
>CAOJBJ010920967.1:0-14941 GCA_948291685.1 Euphorbia celastroides | reverse complement strand
GCTGCCAATGTGCGTAACAATAATAAATTAATAATTGAGCAACAAATTAATGAGTTGAACTTAGCTTGTTTATATTTAGTTCATTTACTAGTTAAACTCTGTGGTCTTCCAGCCTCATTTAGAACCACAGGCAAATAACACTTTTTTTTACAACGCCAATAAAATAAATTGGGCTGTATTTTTTTTTTTGGATGATTTAGTATAATAAAAAATTACTTTATACATCAGATGTGGTTAATGAATGTTTTTTTTAATGTTAATGAATGTCGTTTATATATTTTATTAGCTCTCTGTTTTTATTATAATTATTTGAATTTTTTACTAGTGAATGCAAAGTTAATAAAAAAACTTTTAAATTTAAATTGTTAGCATGTTGTTCCAAAGTTGTTTTTATGAATTAGAGTTTTAGAGGAACTAAAAGTTCGATAAATAGTCACCACCATCCAAATTAGTAGATGCACCACTTGAACAAAGATTAATTGGTCAAAGCTATTTTCAATAAGCAGCATTTGTTTTGAGTTTGAGAATAAGTTACAAAATTAAAAATAATTCTAGTAAATTTCTTTAATGTTTTTGCTTTTAACACAAAATTTTTTAATCCGTTTGGCTTGAGCTTAAGCAATTACGCTTTTGATGTAGAAAGAAATGTCATGATTGGAAGATTGCTTACTGTACAGTCTTATTACCTAGTTCCGAGTTCACAAGAACAAAAATTTTGTAAGTTATTTTACCCGTTCAAATTCAAAGTCCTGACGCTGCCAATGTGCGTAACAATAATAAATTAATGATTGAGCCACAAATTAATGAATTGAACTTAGCTTGTTTATATTTAGTTCATTTACTAGTTAAACTCTGTGGTCTTCCAGCCTCATTTAGAACCATAGGCACATAACACTTTTTTTTTTTGTTTTTATTTCCACCAGGAGGAAAGTACGCGGAACGTACATGGAATGATGCACGTCATATCGTGTTTATTTACATGTCCAACTTATGATTTCACTTTGGCCCATGTCCATGTTTTCTCTCTTTTAATTGTTTTCTTATTCTTGGATGCAGACTGGGGATAGTAATGGTTTCAATCAAACCCACCATTCAGCACAGCAAGACTCAGCATCTCAGGCATCAATTCCAACTGGTATTTTGAAATGTTTCTTTTATTTTCTTCAATAATATAAAATGTAATGCGTTCAAAGCATCTCAATTACAAGCTAAGTAAGGTTACAGTTGTTATAGCTGCATAACTTAACCAGAATATATAGTTTATTGACTGCTGATAAATATGGGATTAGGGTTTGTGTGCTCTTCAACAACACGTGAGAGCTGGAGCTTTATTACTATATATATGTGCGTTAATTACAAGTAAGGGTACACATAAAATGCTAATTACAATATACATCTAACACCCTCCGCAAGTTAGGTGGGTTTGGCAAACACAGCCAACTTGTCCCGAAAATAACAAAATCGCGGTCGTGGCAAGGGTTTAGTAATAATATCCGCCACCTGGTCATCTGTAGAGATATATCGAACAACAAGTGCTTTGGAAAGTACCCGCTCATGAAAAAAATGAAAATCGAGCTCCAAGTGCTTTGTGCGGGAGTGAAAAACGGGATTGACTGTCAGTTATGTAGCACTAAGGTTGTCACACCCCAAAACAGGAGCCTGGGATGAAGAATAACCGATCTCAGTAAGCAACACGGAGATCCAAGTTACCTCAGACGTAGTGTTAGCAAGCGCACAATATTCAGCTTCAGTAGAAGAACGAGAAACAATGCGTTGCTTCTTTGAAGACCAGGAAATGAGATTGGTACCCTGATAAATGGCATAACATATTGTGGAACGTCGATCAATGGGATCACCCGCCCAGTCAGAATCTGAAAAACCCGAAAGACACAAGTTGGACTACGGTGTGTAATGCAACCCATGGGTTCTAATGCCCTGTAAGTAACGCAAAATGCATTTGAGTGCCTGCCAATGACGGGTAGTAGGTGAATTCATAGCCTGAGCCACCTTATGAACTGAATATGCAATGTCGGGTCGAGTAATAGTAAGGTACTGCAAGCCACCAACTAAACTGTGAAAATGAGTCACATCGGAGAAGGCCGTATCGTCACCAACAAGTGACTTATCGGCAGGCACATCGGGTGTATCAACGGGACGAGCTGTGGACATATTGGCGGCAGACAGAAGATCCGAGATATACTCCTGCTGGGACACAAACAAATTGCCATTATGAAAGGCAAACTCAAGGCCCAAGAAATAGGAAACTCGTCCAAGATGCTTAATGGCAAACTGAGAATGAAGAAATGACACAAGCTCACGTTCAAGCTGTGGAGAATTGCCCAACAAAAGAATATCATCCACATAAATCAAGCAAAACAAAACCGAAGAGGCCCGTTGAAGAAAATAAAGAGAAACATCTTCCCGAGAGCCAACAAACCCGAAAGTAATGAGAGCATGTGTAAGTTTATGATGCCACATACGAGGTGATTGGCGTAAGCCATAGAGAGATTTCTGAAGCTTACAAACACAACCAGGTCGAGCTTTGTCAATGAACCCTAGTGGCGGAGACATGTAGACTGGATGATCGAGATCACCATGCAAAAAAGCATTTGAAACATCCAAATGAGAAATGGACTAGGAATGACTAACCGCCAGGGAGAGAAGAACTCGAATCGTAGTGGGTTTAACCACATGACTAAAAGTCTCTGCAAAGTCCATGCCCGGTCTCTGATGAAACCCCTTCGCAATAAAATGAGCTTTGTATCGATCAATAGTACCATCAGCTTTTAATTTGGTGCAATAGACCCATTTACATCCAACAACATTCGGGGCTTGAGAAGACGGAACAAGGTCCCAAGTATGATTATGATATAAGGCAGTAATTTCTTCCAACATAGCGTGCCTCCAATGAGAATGTTTGGAAGCCTCAACGAATGAAGTTGGATCCCCGAGGATAAGATTCGTATTAAGTGCACGGGGACAATGAAGGCGAGACCGTGCTCGAGTGAAACGCGGAGAGGAGGCCGGTACCACAGGATGACTCAACGTCGATTGGGATTTGCTTGTGGGAAGTAGATCATTGATAAGAGAAAGGCCAGGTGATGAAGGTGGGATAGGTGGGGAATGAGGTGATCGAGGAGGAGATGTGGGATAGCGGGAAACAAGGTGAGGTTGATTTTGAGCTGTCAGGGAAGGGCTGGCGGGTTCAATGTTAGGTCGGGCAGTGGTGGCGGTATGGGCAGGTTGGACAGGTGGGTTTGGTTGAGTCGGAGTGGAAGGTGATGGGTCATGAGGGCGAGTGGTTTTGGAAGGATTGTGGGCGGCATGTTGTAGTGTAAGAGATGGAAGTGAAGTTAGATCCGGAGAGGGAAGTGGCACCGAGGAGCTCACAATCTCAGAGTAGGGAAAGACCTGCTCATCGAATACAACATGGCGTGAGAGAAAGATTTTACGAGATAGAAGATTAAAGCACCGATAAGCCTTATGAGCACGACAATAACTAAGAAAAACACAATGACGAGAACGGTAATCTAATTTATTAGAAGCATAGGGACACAACCATGGAAAACAAAGACAACCAAAGATCCTTAAGATGGTATAATCAGGATAGACACCAAACAGACGATGAAACGACACCTCAAAATTAATAGTAGATGAAGGAATTATATTGATAAGAAAAACAGAGGTGTCAAACGCATAAGACCAGAAAGTCATAGGAAGAGAGGCACGATGAAGTAGCGACAAACTGGTTTCGACAACATGTCGATCCTTACGCTCAGCGATCCCATTTTGTTCGGGAGTGTAGGGGCAAGAGATTCGGTGACTTATGCCATTGGACGTGAGGTAAGAATGCATGGCCTGAAACTCACCTCCACCATCAGATTGAAACACCTTAATAGAGCGATTAAAGTATTTTTCAACATGCATACGAAAATGAATAAACATAGAGAGCACATCAGATTTGTGAACCATAAAATAAATCCAAGAGTATTTTGAAAAAGAGTCATGGAACAAAACATAATAACGATATCCATCAACAGACGCAACTGGGGCAGGTCCCCAAACATTCGAACAAATTAAATCTAAAGGACTAGACACATGAGACTGAGATAACTGAAATTGTAAACGGTGACTCTTACTCACAGCGTAGTGAGAGCAAAGAGTCGGACTACTAGAACTAGACTCACAACTGATATTCTGCTGATGTAACAAAGGACGAACTAGGGGAAAATTGAGATGACCAAGACGTTCATGCCACTGTGTAAGAGAGGTGGAATGCACACGAACTAGAGAAGACTGAATTGGCAACAAAGTATATAAACCCTGATCATTCAGGCCTCTGAGAATCACCTGTTTGGAATTGAGGTCCTTCATCACAAAAAATTTATCAAAAAACTCAACTGAAACAGGATTAGAGTTAGTAAGAGCACTGACAGATATGAGATGAGACTTAGACTTAGGAACATGCAATAAATTATCCAAAGACAAATTTGTATGAGGAATAGTACTAGAGCCAACATGAGAAATAGAAAGACGGGATCCATTACCTAGTTGGACCTCTTCAGGTCCAGTATACTCAAAATGAAGACTTAGATTGCCCAGCTCTAAGGTGAGATGATAGGTGGCGCCACTATCCATAATCCAACTTTGGTCTTTAGGCTGGGTAGTAGTGTGGTGAGATGTTGGAGGGTAGGGTCGGTAGGGATGATTTCGAGTAGAGGGACACTGTTTGGAGTAATGACCAGAACCCCCACAGTTGTAGCAAATCACAATCGAGATGTGTGGTCGAGCAGCTTGTGTAGATGGCTGAGAGAATGGAGGACGCGTCCCATAGACTGGAGCTGGGCGGAGAATCAAAGAACCAGGACCTAGTGGGTGTGATGGCTGCCCAAACGATGTCGACGGGTTCCCAGGGAATGGAGCTGTGTACGGGCAACGACTAGATGGATTAAATCGTCCTCTCCCACGACCATGAGGAGATGGTTGATTTCTAACACTTAGATGGGCAACAACAAAATTAATCTCATCAACAGTAGAGTGTTCTCTCAATAGTTGACGTTCCTTAGATAAAAGCAACCCGAATAAATCATCAAATGTAACGGACACCATCCATGCTTCAAGAGAGCGACAAAAATCACGATACGGGCTGTTTACACCGTTCAACCCATCAAGTGTAGCATCAACTAAATCATCTTCGGTAACAAAATACTGCAGAGAAAGGAGACAATCATATATTGTTTTGGCACATTGCAGGTACTCAGTAATTGTTTCATTGCCTTTCTTGAGAGAGTGAAGTTGCTGCTTAAGTTCAAGAATTGGTGTTTTCGAACCGGAGGCAGAATCATGTTTCAACTTAAGTCAGGCTTCACGAGCAGTCTGAACTCCAACAACTTGTGGAAGAATTGAGGGAGAGATAGAATTGAGAATCCAACTAAGTACCATTTGATCCTGTCGGTGCCAAGAAATATATTCAGGATTTGGAGTATTGTCCTCCAAACGAGAAGCTGGAGGGAATAGAGAGCCATCGACATGTTTCAGAAGATCACATCCATCTAGCATCGGTTGAATTAGGGTTTGCCATAAAATAAAATTGGTTGAATCCAACTTAATTGGAAGTTGATGACTTATCAGAGGAGTAAAGGAGGCTGGAATCGAGGTTGCAGTAGACGGGGCGGCGGCAGAAATAAATGAGATTGCTGTAGAACTTGATGACATTATTACAGTTAAGAAGAGAAAACAGGTGAAATGATCAATTTGCCACAGAAGTAAGTGAAAAGCTGTTCAGATCGACAGAAGCAAGCAGAGAAAAGGGAGCACATACAGATCGGAAAACAGTAGAGGTGGTCGGCGGATCGAAAAGACGTGAGGGCCAATTATAGCTCTGATACCATGATAATTATGAGATTAGGGTTCGTATGCTTTTCAACAACACGTGAGAGCTGGGAATTCATTTACTATATATATGCGTTAATTACAAGTAAGGGTACACATAAAATGCTAATTACAATATATATCTAACATTATTTAATTATGTAACTTATAATAATATTTGTTTAAATGTGAAAATGTGGTAGGTTTTGGCTTTTGAAAAATGTTAAGTTATTTTGAATTTGATACTTAACCTCTTAAAGAAGCTTCTTAATTATTTAAAAAAGTTTATACTTAAAAGTGTGAAAAACAACGCAAGCGAGGCACGTGGTTTTACTCAATTTTAAACCCAATTTTATGAATTTTCTATACCAAATAACAGTTCGTGCTTTACTTAGGAATTAGAATTTCGTGTTGTGAATTATTTCCATCTTTAACTTGTTTGATTTGAATTTTACTCTTTCCTTGATCATTTCTGAGGTGTTGAAATTCTAAGTTAGTTAGCTTGAATGTTTCTAGGTTTTTTTCTAGGTTAAGTGTCGTTCTACTTGTTTGTTGTTGCTAATAAAAATAAATTAATTGGTGTTTGATAAAATTGCAATATTGTAGTTCATTGTAAAGTTAGAGTATAAATACTAACTTCTGTTGTTATATTTCTTGTTATTATGGAATAGATTTATGGAACAAAATCCTAAAAATATTATGTATGTTGTTGAACATTTGGTATATTGTGAGTTCAATTGTAATGTTTCATTTTTTTTAGTCTAGTTGAAATTTTTTATCAATATAAGTTCACCCTCCAGAGTTGTGCTCCTGAAACACCTAGCCAAGCCTAAAACTCACACAAGATGACATTTTCACCCAAAATACCTCTAAAAACCCTTAACCCCCCCCCCCTAAAACCTTTGGACTAGTGTACTACCCCAGGTTCTTACCAAAGACCCGTGCCTGTCCCGATCGAGGTGCCGGTGCCTATCCCAAATGGGGCTGGTGCCACACACCGGGGAGACAGGTCTAGCCCACCTGTCTCCCCTTCCCCCAATAGGCTTAATGCCCAGAGCTTCTTGAAGAAGCTCTACCACCCCAAAAACTCAAATTTGGCTATAAATACATCCTTTAACTTCTCATTAGAGAGAGGACTCTTGAATCCTGATAAAACTCTACCAAAATTTCCACTCACCACACTCTCCCTCGAGAAAATCCACCATTGAAGATCCTTCAAGCTTAGAGTAAGTCCTTTGAACCTCATTTTATCCCGTTTTTTCTTCTTTTCTTTTTCAGGCCTCTGTGAGTGAGAGGAGACGGACTAAGGCGGTCCGGCCCCACGGGGCTGTGCCAATCTCAGGCCTTTGGTGGCGACCCCATGTGGAACCAACATCATAGTGCTAGGGTCGACACACTTTTCTTGAGTTTTCGGGTAAATTTCATTTTGGATCTTAAGCTTTGTTTTCATCCTTTTCAACTCTTTTCTTTGTTGATATTTAGCTTCCTTGAGTTCCTAGTGAGGGGAGAACTGCCTCTACATAGCCTAATCTCTTTTCTACCCTCGAAATTGGAAGAAATCATTATTTAATCCTTGTTTTTCTCTCCCTTTCTCCATTATTTTCATTTTCAGGTTATTGTGTGGGTCTCATTTATGAAAATCCAGAGTTCTAGAGACCTGAAAATTCCCTAGAAACCTGGCCTGCCCCATTCCCCGTACCATGGAATGGGGCCGGCCCTGTGCTCCCCATGTCGACCCCAACTAGGGCTCACACCGTTTATGTGGGACCGACACCCTTCCTGCAACTCTAGAATACCTATTTTACCCTTTTAGAGAGATTTGGGGATCCATAAACTATGAATTATCTTCTAGATCTTGTTTTCGGGATCGATTTACTTGATTTTCTCTTAATTTTTCACTTATTTTCCTTTATTTTAATCATTTATCACTAATATAACCCCTACTAACATTTAATTTCCGCTTACTAACATTTAATTTTGCTTACTAACATTTTATCTCATTTACGCTCATTTAATTTGGTTTATGCTTACTCTATTATCGTCTTACTAACCCGTTTATTCCTGTCTGTGAATGGTTTACTTTCTCACGGTTAGAATTATTATATAAGATTTATTCCCTAGATTTCCCTGACTAGCCTGTGGATTTTGTTAATAAGCAAACACAGATTACAAGAAAACATAATCAACCAAAATATCTGCAAGACTGTCATTTATATTTAACACAACATAATAATGCAAATATTTTTGAAATTAAGAAGAGTCATCCTATCTCTTCTGTTTTGTCATATGCTAACTTGAGTCAATCATAAAAGGCATATTCACTAAGTTTAATGACAGAACCTGCACCTAAGAATTATAGAACTGCCAAAGAAAATGTTAATTCGCAGAATGTTGTGAATGTTGAACTATAAGCTCTTAATAAGAACAATACTTGACAGATTGTGTCTTTACCTCCTAATAAAGTCCCTATCGATTGTAAATGGGTATGTAAGATAAAAAAGGAAAGTGATTGAAGGTTTTCGAAAAGGAGTATGGATTTATAATGTGATGTTTGAAAATGGAGTCGCCACCCGAAAGAGTTGGGAAAAAATCAATTTTATCTTAAACCTTATAAAAACAAAATCGATTATAGAAAATGGGTTCGTTTGGCAAACTTTACTTCTCGATTGTCTAAGTTCAAATGAATTCAATTAAGAATAGAATTTCAAGTTTATTTATCAAGTATGTTATCCAAAACCTACATTCATTCTTAAAAGTCCAAGTTGTTAATTTAAGTCTGGTTTCACATAGCATGCATAGTAGAAAAGTAAATAAAAATTATTACACCCCCAATGAAAATAAAAACCTATACAACCAATCTATGTGGGAAAATAAATAAAGAACAAATGAAAATAAAAATAAACGAGGGTTTGGCATTGGTTTGTGTCTCCTTTAATCCTCAAAGATGGCTCATGTGAAGTGTAGAACATAAAACAAATAAAAAAATAAAATAAAATGATGTTAGCAGATGATAAGAATAAATAAAAGAAAACTAATAAGAGGAATAAAATAAATAAATAATTTTACTCTAAAGAGTTACCTTTAGAATTTTTCAATATTTCGATAGAATTAGATGCCTTAAAACAGTTGAAATTCGACAGAATTTGGTTGGGAAAAGCTAAAAAAATATTGCAGAAAAAAAGAACATCTTTTTCTTCTTGTGAAATTTTCACGAATCATTTATGTCACATTCAATACATCCTTTTTTTTAGATTTTTTTTTTATTTTTGAAGCAGACAAAACGTGCCACGTGCATGCTCCTCTCCTATTCTATATAAATATCTATGGAGCATAAAATGCGCTATTCTCCAACCGACTGAATAAAATTTTGAAGTCCTGAAATTTTGACATGAAATTTTAACATGATGATCGAAATAAATTTTAAAAAATTATAAGATAAAGTTTTAAGGAAAATAACATTAGCAAAAATATGTTTTTTTACCCGATAAAAATAAGAGCTGAATTATTATGTCAAAACATATTCAAAATTCAAACTTTCGAGTCGAAGTAAAATTTCTTTAATTGTTTAAAGGCATCCACGAATCCTTAAGCATCAAGAATAATTCAGTAACATTATTTCTTCATCGGACCGGGCGGACCAGTAAAAAACACGTGCTAACAGACTACCCCTCGTGTATGAGATCTAGGAGACCCTAGTCGTAGAGACTCGTATACACGAAGTGAGCACGAAAGCAAAAAAAAAACAACAGAGTGAGAAAAGTTGTGTGTGCATTGGTTACAAACCTAGTACAAAGGCGACAAAGGCACAAAGGCATGCCAAAGAGATATTCTGAATATTGACAAGGGTATTGGGAGATGTCAAGGAGATTGTGCGTGTGAGAAGTGGTTTTTGAAAATTTGGGTCCGCCCGATTTTTGAAAACGGTTTTCCAAACTCAAAGCAAAGAAGAGATAAGTAATACTGCCTGTTTTCGTTTCGCTTGGTGCATAGTAGGCATGTCTTGACGTGTTTATTTCTTGATCGATAATTCTTGAAAAATAATTCTTTTACCCCTCGATCAAGAATAAAGACGTGTTTGCCCATACTTTGATGCTGATTTTCTGATCCTCAATGTCTCGAGCAACACAGTTAATACCGGTAAATTTTAGATATTGGAAGAAGTCACCGAAATAAATTTTAGCGATAGATTGAGCTACCGATAAACTTGAATGGTGGAAGAAGCCACAAGAATAAATTTTAGCAATAGAAGGAGCTACCGATAAAATTGGATGGTGAAAGAAGCCACCGGAATAAATTTTAGCGATAGAAGGAGCTACCGATAAAATTGTATGGTGGATGAAGCCACCGGAATAAATTTTAGTGGTAGAAGGAGCTACCGATAAACTTGGATAGTGGAAGAAGCCACCGAAATAAATTTTAGTGATAGAAGGAGCTACTGATAAAATTGGATGGTGGAAGAAGCCGCCGGAATAAATCGAGCTCATGTGGGTTTATTTTCCTTTGATCGTCTTTCTTGCTTGTTTATATAGCCATATGATTCTTGTATTGAATAGATCCCCGTCTCTTGATGATGATGCAAGATGCGCTTGCTAGTGTAAGTACCTGCATTTATCATAAAATTATCTATGCAAAATAAGGTGATTGATCATTCAAGTTTTAACAACCATGACAGTTTTCTACCGCTAAAATAAGATAAGCCTTGATTTTTTCAAAGACTATCTGGCATTTGTCATTCCAAACAACAGGCTGCTACTTGTTTAACAACTTGAAGATTGGTTCACACACGGTAGTCAATCCATCTATAAACCGACTAACATATTGAAGAGACCCCAAGAATGAACGAACTTCCTTCTTTGTTTTAGGCGTTGGCATGTCTCTAATAGTCTTGATTTTATCAAGATCCATCTCAATTCCCCTTTGACTGACTATGTGCCCCAGTAATTTCCCAGAAGTCACTCCAAATACACACTTCTTCAGATTGAGGAGAAGGTTGTATTTCTCAATTCGTGTTAAGAATTAATCAAGAATGGTCGAATGTTCTTCTCTAGTATATCACTTAACCAGTATGTCATCCACATACACTTCCACTTCCTTGTGAATCATTTCATGGAGAAGAGTTGTCACTGCTCTCTGATAGGTGGCCCCTGCATTCTTCAACCCGAAAGGCATCATTCTGTAATAGTATACACCCCATTCTGTGATAAAAGCTGTTTTGACCTTATTTATGACATTCATCAAGATCTGATTATAACCCGAGAATCCATCCATAAATGAGTACATGGCTGCCCTGAAGGCACTATCTACTAATACATCGATATGTGGCAACGGGAAGTCATCCTTTGGTGAAGCCTTGTTCAGATCCTTGTAATCCACACAGACCCGTACCCTTCCATCCTTCTTCGGAACTGGAACAATGTTAGCTAGCCAAGTCAGATACTCAATAACCTCCAGGAACTTGGCATCTATCTGCTTTGCAACCTCTTCTTTGACCTTTTCTACCCATTCTGGTCAGAGACGTCTCAAATTCTGCTTCACAGGTTTCATTTTCGGATTGGTGGGAATCTGATGTTCTGCGATGGTTCTGTTGACCCCAGGCATATCATCATATGACCAAGCAAAAGCTGCTACATGCCTTTTTAGCACTTCGATAATCTCTCTTTTTTCGGCAGGAGTGAGATCATTCGAAATGGTTACCATTTTTTGGTTATCTTCTGTATTCAAGTTAATTTCATGTAATGTTGTATCATGTATACTAAAAACATTGCATGTAACGATGAATGAATGGAACCATTAGGTAATAAGTCACACAAGTAAGCAAAATTGTTCTTTTTCATTGCATCAGTCTCATAGGCAACATTGTTCATATTAAAAATAGTAGAAATGTCAAAGAGTACATTATCAAGAGATTCCTCCATCACATGCGAGGGGTCTTCATCCTCCATGGGTTTCGTCATCAGGTCGGTCAGGTCCTCCCCCAGCTCCACCGTCTGCTCCTTTGTCAGCTCTCCAACATCCTTCTTCTTCATTGCCTTTGCTAGCTCAGCAACAGCAACATCCAGTGGGGTTTCAGATTTGCAGACAGATTTCACATACATCTCCATAGCCTTCTTGAGGGCCAAAACAGCTTCATCGAACTCAGCGTTCACAACTTAAGCAACTGGTTCTTCTAAGTCCATCAGAGTGATCAATTCATCTAGGTCTATTGGAGCATGGAGTTCAATAGCAGTTACCGGGGCACCCATGTCAGCTAGATCCTCAAAGCTCACCTTCACCTCTTTCTTTTCGAAATCATAGACATCATTGAAGATTTTAAAGCCCGTAGCAAGACCATCTTCTTCTTTACTAGATCATCTTTCCCTTCGTAGGGTTGGTCATGTACCCTCTCACACACACTGATCATATTACATAAGCGGTGTTGAGGGAAATGATGAACTTTCTCTTTGATTTGGAAACCAATGCCTATGTTTGAGTTTGGCCTTCGACTGACAGGTTCTAGAGCTTCAGGGTCACCTTGGAGATTCTTTCCCAATCCCTTCCCAGGCTCATAGCCCAGCTTAAGCAATAGTTCTTTCATTGGCATGGGGAACTTACTCATAAACTTTGGGAGGTCCCCTCCCCCTTCGACGATCACAGCAATTTAAGGGTTTGAAATAAGGAAGTCTTTAGTTGCAGTGGCTGCAATGGTAGGCTCCTCATCAGCTTTGATAGTCGAAGGCCCTTGTTGTCCCAGAAAATTAATTTTCTAGTGCAGAGTAGACGGGACTACCTCTAAGGCGTGAATCCAAGGCCTGCCAAGTAAAACAGAATATGAGACCGAAATATCGAGCACTGTGAATATGACCAGCTGCTTCGAATCTCCTGCGATTAACTCAGCCTCAAACGTTCCTATGACACCTTTCTTGGAGTTATTATAAGCTCGAATCACAGTATCTGTCTTCTCTAACATTTCCTCATTCATCCCCAAGCAAGGAAGGATTCTTAGAGGGCATAGGTTTAGCGCGGACCCATCATCCAGCATTACACATGGGATGTTCTTGTCCATTATCTTCACCCTTATGAACAAGGCCTTGTTATGCTTCTTCCCTTTAGAAGGCAAATCTGAGTTGTAAAAAGAGATTGGTTCCACTTTCCTGAGTGGACTCCCTTCCGCTATAGCACCAACCATTTCAGCCATAGAAGTTGTCAGGGTGGCTTCCAACTCTAGCAGCTTACGGACCAAGCCCTCGCGATGCGGCTTTGAGTCAACAAGCAATTGTTATATATTGTACCTGGCCTGCACATTTTTCAGCTGGTTCACCAAAGGATTAATCTCTAGCTCACTCTCGGGTAGATCAACATCACGGGTCCTTGGTGGTCCAGGTGACTTACTACGGGTCTGTTGATTCCCCTGATAGACTCTTCCACTTCTGGTTACATGAAGTACCCATCCTGCACAAAGCTCTGCTCTTCATAAGATTCCATCAATAACCCAACCTCATGGAGTTCTCTCTCTCCAGTAATCTCATATGCATCTAGATCGATGCATCCATCATTCTTACTAGGTGGCACTTTCCTTGACCCGTGCTTCCCCTTGGGGGTAATCTGATAAGCATCTAGATCAAAAGCTTCTCCTACTTCCTCATCAACACCCATTGTCTGAATAGAGTGGACAGTCGGGTTAGCCTTCTGAATAAGGCTAAAGATAGAGTCTTGGGATACCCTGGTCCCCACGACCATGACAGCTTTCTCAAAACAAGCCAAAATCTACTCCTCTGAATTAGAACCAGCCCCCACAACAGATACCCTTCCTCCAAACTTCGGCAAAGGATTCTTCATGGTACTTGGCCTCAGAGTGGGTGGTTGAATACGCTTGTCCTTGATAAGCTTCTAAAAAGTAGCTAGAAGAGAGTTACAATCATTTGTATGGTGACCAAGTGCCACATGGTAAGTGCAAAAATTACCCTTGATTTCTGGTTACAAGGTTCGAAAGGTTTTAGGTTACTCAAAAGACCGAGGTCTCTAGCTTTTGTAAAGAAAGTAGAAAGTGAATGAGCCCATGGATAAATTCCATGTTTGTCACGAGGAGCTGAGTTTTGTACTGCTGCAACTTCATTCTCTATCATCTGAATAACAGGAGATTTTGCTTTGGCAAGAGCAGGAACCACAGAAGGAGATACCTCTTGAGGATTCTTCTAGAATGGTTTCTTGGGCTCAACTGCTATTGGATTAAGTGCAAACTGAGTGGGATCGGTGATGGGCTCTGAGTGGAAGCTTAAAACTAACACTAGCAGTCGAACAACTAAGGCAGTGTACCTATCGTTGACAAGTTATAGTTCTAGTTTTTGTCCATGTTATCGATCCTCAGGAAAAGTAACCAACTACCGAACAACTCGAGATCTTTCTATGTTAGAACTATACTAAAAAGGGTTTTGAAATAATCTACTCCTAAATTATCCTAATCTAATTACCAATCAATCAATCTGTTATGCTCTTCGGGATTCAAAATCCAAGTGGCGGTTCTAACTCGATTATGAAAGATAATGGGGACGGCGCTTGCTAAATTCAACAAAGACTAAAGGACTCAAATTGGATGTTATAATTCCGAAATCATTATCAAGCAATATATATAAGCTACCTTAGGTCTTTTTCATCAATTCAGAAAATAAGGCTACTTATGTTCCACAGGGTTGTCAATCCTAATGGTTTCCTAGGGTTTAATCCAGGTCGTAACACGAATATGAATCGAAGAAGGGCAAAACTTTGTTGGACTCACTTAAATTGCAGAATAACTCAATCAAATAGAATAACAATCAACATACAAATTCCTTCACCCAAAGTTTCATAAATCAAACGGGATAAGATTACAATGAATTCAACCTTTCAAACGTATCAAGAACTAGAATAATAAAGACAAAGGAATCAAGTAGAACTTATGCCCTTTTTCTGTCAATAAAATCCAGTTGCAAT
Organism: Euphorbia celastroides; assembly: GCA_948291685.1. Lineage (NCBI taxonomy): Eukaryota > Viridiplantae > Streptophyta > Magnoliopsida > Malpighiales > Euphorbiaceae > Euphorbia > Euphorbia celastroides. The sequence goes on along the minus strand of CAOJBJ010920967.1, from coordinate 124 downwards.
GACCTTCAATCGGAGATGGAATGCTTTCGATGAACACGAAGTACACCTCAAACAGTGAAATAGAGGAAGAACAATCTATCACAATAGATTCAAGAAATCCGAATAACAAAATAGAGTTGCTTAG
>CAOJBJ010920801.1:0-12338 GCA_948291685.1 Euphorbia celastroides | reverse complement strand
GGATTCCGGACATTACGGAGTCTAAGCTCCAGGGTTTTGGGGACATTGTGGAGTCAGGGCTCCAAACATTACGGAGTCTAAGCTCCAGAATTCAACCATTACAGAGTCGAAGCTCCAAAGTTCTCGGATGCAGAATCGGTTTTCTGCCGGCTCTGCTAGAATTTTGCCCATACCTGAAAACAGGTTAAACATTCATCATCGAGTTGGGTGAACCATGCTCACAGTTAACATGTGGCATTTCAAAAAATGCCCTTAAAAAATTAACAGAAATGAACAATAAACTGACTGAAAATCCCTTAATTGTCAATAATATAAAACATGGACCTTTTTTTAATAAAAATAATAACACAAACCCTTTTTATTAATAATTCAAAATACAAAGCATAATTTTATAATTAGTCTATTAAAATATTACGACCGCCCCCATCTTTTGTTGTGCGGTTATCATATAATGATATATTTTACACATTAGTTAATTCATTCACATTTATAATAGTATAACTACGTACAATTTCTTTTTGTGGGTGCTTTCAATTATTTGTATAGTTTAGGTCCATTAGCTTAAAGATGATATGACAACCATTATTTTTTCAAGGAATCTTGAGAATTTTAGTTTTGTACGTACCATTTTATATTGCCCACTACTTAACCCTACACTATCCCCTTCAATAATTTAAGTTGCATTTTCATGTTTGGAGCATTAATTTACAATTTGTATAATCAATTGCATGGTCAATTAATATAATATTCAGTTTTACTTTTATTTTGAATACTATATTCTTGTTGCATACATTAATGTCGAAAATATTCCGAAAAGAGTTATAAGAGTAGAAGAATTTGTTTTGACTATCAAGACTGTTATTTTCAACTTATTTTTTAGTTCAGTTTCATTCGATACTTATTTAATATGTCTTAATTTAGTATTTATTTTAATTAGTTTTAGTTTATTTTCAATACTTATCAACAAATTTTCATTCATTACTTATTCATTAAATTTCAATTCAGTTCAGTTTAGTTTTACTGCTAACGATTTAGTTGGAAAGAGGTTCCATGTATTTTTTTTTTATTTTTGTTGCATTCTATAACGTTATATCTTATCATGTTTTATGGTAATTCAGAATTATCATGAATATTTCTTATGTTTGGTACAACTCTTCTGTTCTATAAATTAGGCAATTCACAACTAGTTGATGTTAGGTTTCTTTTAAACTTTTTGTATCATTTTATTATCCATTACCAATAAGTAATTATAAGTATAGCTAATGTCTGCTTTTGATGATAGGAAATTAATATCAATATACAAATATTACAAACTATTTAGACAAATTCTCTAACAACTAACTTATTTACACAAATGATACATTTAATTTGTTATTTACATAATTATACAACTCTTTATCCCATCCCATCCTTGCTAATATCAGATCGTCGATTTCAAACGAGCCACCTCCTCCTCTTGCCTTCAAAGCCTCAGTCTCCTTCTCCTTCAAATTCGATTTTGCTCTTCTTGTTACACAATTGGCCTATTCTATCTTCTTTCTCCTTCCTTTTTTCGATTTTGATTTATTTTTTTGAGCTTCAGATCTTCTTCTTTTCCTTTTCTGTGATTTTTTTTATTCCAATTTAGTTTGTTTTCTTGTGTTACTGATTAGAATCTTTTTTTCCTATTACCATGGATGAGGTTGTAACAATGAAGAGCTGAATTTGCGACAAAGTGCATCGGTGAACTATTCCGATTTCAATTTCGACTTTGGTGTTGAAATTGACTATGATTAGTTTTGCTTTTTGTTGTTTTTGAATTTCAATGGTGATGAAGATGATGCAATGGTGGTGAAGATGATAGTGTTCAAAGATGCACACAAGGTGTTCGATAAAATGCCTCTACAATGAGAATGATATGTATAATACATGTAATAGCAGTGTATTGTTTATGTAATATGTGTAATGGATTTTTCTTCTTTCTTGAATTAGAACTTAATTTGGAAGTATGTAAGAGATATGTATTGTATATGTAAATCATATGTAAAGTTTATGCAATAACTCTGTAAGCCAGTTCGGAATATTTATGTAAAGCATATGTATTGGTTGTGTAATGAATATGTATACATAAATGGATGCGTAATAAGACGTTTTTTAAATCCGTTTAACGAGTTCAGAATAATATGTAAATCAAATGTAAAACATATGTGTTAGCTGGAAGCCCACTTGGATAGTCACCTCGTTCACTTGCTGCAAGACAAAAAGGTATCAGTTGGGTTGGCCGTTAAACGGTGAAAAAACCTTTGATGCCTAAGTTAGAGACAGAGTGAGATGAGGTGAAGAAACTAGAGGTGTGAGAGTAGTAGTGAAGTAAAGATTATCCTTGATGTCTCAGCTTTGGGCCTTTTATAATGTGGAGAATGGGGGATTGGTGGTGTTGGTGATGACGTGGCTCGCTGGGAATGGTCCGATGAGATTGGGTTGACCCGAGGCCAGTGAGAGAGTAGTTAGCTGCGTTCTAGGTATCTATGTGGATTTGGTAGGTGAGTAAATCTTGGATTCTCTTGTAATACCCGCATGCTATAGATACTAGTTTCATACCTAGCTCGGTCTCCACATGACCGAGCTGACTGGTGACGCATAGTTTGGCTACTGTTTGGTTACTTGTTATCAATATGTATATGTGATGCAATGAACATGTAAAACATACGTAAAGTATATGTGTGGACATGATATAGAGTGAAAATATGAAACTTGTGTGGATACTTAGTGATAATAGTTTTGTTGTTTTTGTTAGGCTTATTGCATAGTCACTCCCTAAACTTGACAAATTTTATTATTTGCCTCCCTAAACTTTCATTTTTTCCCACAAACCCGTCAAACTTGGCAAAAACGTACCCGATAGGTCCCTAACTCTGTTAGCCGAGTTGAAAAGTCAACGCGTGTGTATCACGCGCGCAGACATGGCAAACTCTCTCTCTTTCAGTCGCCGGAATCGCGATCCCGGCCAGAAATGTTACCGTCTCTATTGAAACTCAGCCCCCCGCCACAGTTGTTGTCGTCTCCATCGAAAAACAGCCCTGTCGCCACAGATCTCGCCGTCTCCGTTGGAACGCAGCCCCGTCACCACAAATCAGATCGTTTTCCCCCCTCAAAATCGAACCAGATCCGACGCCGATCTCTTCCTCTCTGTTTCTCCGCAGGCGCCATTTCATTTTCCGCTGTCGAGATTTAAAAAACCACCACGGGAAATCGACGAGAGGGAAGAGTATATCCCGGTTCGAGATTTGGTTTGCGATTTCCAGTGAAAAGGGGCGGAGAGCAGATCCCAGCAGCGAGTTTTTTGTCGTCGTGTTTTCTCCGGCAGCTAGGGTTGGAATCAGTGCTTTTGTCAGCAGCTAAATATGGACGACGACGGGAAATTGAACGACGGCGGAAATTTAGTGGGTCTCGATTTTCCAGCAAGATTTCGGTGATAAAATGACAAAGATCCGGCAGAAATTGAACGCCGGTATCGGCTCACGCGCCTGCGAGTAGTAAATTACATGTACTCATCTCTAGGCCAGCATCAGGGAGCTATCGGATACGCTTTTGCTTAGTTTGGGGGGTTGGCGAGACAAAATAAAAGTTTAAGGAGGTAAATTATAAAACGTGCCAAGTTTAGAGAGTTGGCTATGCATTAGGCCTTTTTATTATTTATGTAATAAATTTAAGTTAATTGTTATTCTCTTGACACTAAATTATATATTTTTATAAATAACCTTTAATTTTTTTAAAAATAAAAAATTATCAACAACAACAAACAGCCGCAACAATATAAACTAGCAATTAAATGAAACATCACTTCAATACGAATACAACATGTTCTAACAAAGTAGAAAAACCGTTTAATAGTTTTGAATCGTATTATTTTATTAATCGACTCGATAAAGGGGATCGTTATTTCACACTCAAAATTCATCCAAAACGTCCTTCAAAATTATGAATTTGTCCCTCACTTTTGCTCTTCTCTTCTAACAATTAACGAGGACAGATCAGTAACTTCATGGGGGCGTTTTGGATGAATTTGGTGCGTGAATTAGCAACACAACTTGATAATATCGAAACTTTGAAGAGCTATTTCTGAAAATTTCCATTGATTCTAACATATAGTTTTCGGTATATTACAAGATGCTATGCTAATTTCTAACCATAATGCAACTTTACATTCAAATAAAATTATCAAAATTACATTACAAATATTACTTCAAATTCCTATCTCTACAATGTTGTAAAATTCAAAAATTGGCCCTATTTTTATTTACATTGTCTTAAGAGGACATTGTTTGTAGAGCTTCTCTTTTATTCCCAAGAATGTTGAAAACCGTTGCTGCTATGTGCGACGGCGTTAGACCCGCCTGAAACAACTGGTCTGCCGGCGATCCATGCTCTATATACTGATCGGGAAGAACAAGCGGCCGCCACTACCACCGAAAATCGAATGAAAAAGTTCAATTTAGTCCTTCAACTTGACTCCCACTCTTATTATATCTCATAAAATGATAGCAACTAGTGATCAATGTTACTAAAATTGTGCCGAACCGGCTGGCTCAAACAGAAAAACTGGGAACCCGAATTAGGTCCACTATGATTGATGAAAAATAAATGGTTTACTAAAAAGCCGGATAAAACTAGTTCGAACCAGTGAGCTGGCAAAAACTCAGTATAAACATCTATAGAAAGTATCCAATTAAACCAATAAAACTTGAACCTAAAGTTTTACTTGTTTAATGTGTGGTTTGGTTCGGTTTTGATAACATTGGTATTGATTCATGAAAGAATATAGAAAAAGTTAGTACCTTTAGTTTGCCATCAAGCAGACCATCAAGAGCTAGAAAATGGGCAACATGAGAACCAAAGCCACCAATTGAACCCTCTTCAACTGTGATCAACACTTCATGTGATTTTGCCAGATTCCGAATCAGACCATGATCTAACGGCTTACAGAATCTAGCATCAGCAACCGTCACCCGAATCTCGTAAGATTCCAACAAAGATGCAGCAGCCAAGCAGCTCTGAACAGCTGTTCCATATCCCAGCAGTGCCACTCTCTCCCCTTCAATCAAGATCCTCCCTTTTCCAACCTAAACCCGAAATACAATCAAAAACATCATAAAGTTTTAATCTTTACTCACTTTAAGTGAAAAAAATAAAAAAAGAAATGAACTTTTTGATGGTACCTCAAGTGGGTTGCCTTTGTTTCCTTGGGGAAGTTCAACACCAATGCCATTTCCTCTCGGGTACCGAAAACAACTCGGCCTATCATCAATTGCAGCGGCGGTTGCAACCATGTGGAAAAGCTCTGCTTCATCAGATGGAGCCATAACTACCATATTTGGAAGACAAGCCATAAAGGTCACATCAAAGGCCCCACAATGTGTAGGACCGTCGGCCCCTACTAGCCCCGCTCGGTCCATTGCAAACCGAACCGGCAGTTTCTGTAAATCCACATCATGAACAACCTGCAGAAAAGGCTCCCAATCTATTAGCAAAACCCGGCTAATGAATCATGAATCAGTTCAAGGGCTAGTCTGCAAAGAAAAGAAGTCCATTATCTTGCCTGGTCATAAGCCCTTTGCATAAAAGACGAATATATTGCACAAAAGGGCTTGAGGCCCTCACAGGCAAGACCCGCAGCAAATGTAACGGCATGTTGTTCTGCTATCCCAACATCAAAGCACCGAGATGGGAATCTTCTGAGGAAAAGATTCAACCCGGTTCCACCCCCCATTGCAGCATGAATTGCAACAATGTCCTTGTCTACTTCTGCTTCTGCAATCAAGGCCTCAGCAAAGTATGTTGTATATGACTGTGTACTTGCACTGGACTTGAACTGCTTTCCCGTTGCAGGATCAAACTTGGTCACACCTGCAAAATCATCGACACAAAAGATATCATACCATAAAAAAAAAGTTTAAGTCCACAAAAGTCTGTCCAGTTGAAGGGACTCGGTTACCGTGGTACTTGTCAGCAGCTTTTTCAGCATATGGGTAGCCCCGGCCTTTTTCAGTGACAACGTGGATCAAAACCGGGCCGGTGGTTTTAGTACTCTTAACCTCTTTGAGAATGGCTACAAGATCATCTATGTTATGACCATCGACTGGACCGATGTAATATAGTCCAAGCTCTTCAAAGAGGGTTGAACCCGAACCACTTATCATGCCTCGAGCATATTCATCTACTTTAGCTGCAATTTTGAACATCGGTCCACCAATGCTCTTTGTAACAACCTGCAATGTTTCATTTGAATAAATTTAGCCTCAAGTTTCGCCAATTTTGGTAGAGGTGGAGTTTTGATATTTACCTTGGCAACCTCTCTTAGTTCTCTGAGAGGTCTATTTGATTGGAGTCTACTAAGAGCGCTGCTCAAAGCGCCTACAGGAGGAATCGGGCCATCGAGATTGGCAGTTGGCAAAGAGACTTGTTTGTTGTCATTGAGAATAACAATCATATCAGAGTCAAGATATCCCGCGTTGTTCATAGCTTCATAAGCTTGGCCTGCTGTCATTGCTCCATCTCCTATAACTGCAACGACATTGTTCGATTTTCCGTTCAAATCTCTGCCCACAGCCATTCCTAATCACCAAAAGAACCCCCGTTTTTACTCCATAAATTATCTCATTAATCCATTTCGAGTTGAAAATATAGTGAAAAATCATAGTAGTACCTAAGCCAGCTGAAATTGTGGTAGAGCTATGGCCGGTCCCAAAGCAATCATATTCACTTTCGGATCGTTTTGTAAAACCCGAAAGTCCGTTCGTTTGTCTCATTGTGTGCATCTTGTCTCTTCTCCCGGTCAAGATTTTATGTGGGTATGACTAAAGAAACAACAGGGACACAATCAATTCTTAAACTAATACTTTAATCTAAAGAATGTTTAACCAATCAACAAAGTAATCAAAGCAAAGAGTGAAACCTGATGGCCAACATCCCAAAGAATCCGGTCCTGAGGAGCATTAAAGACATAGTGAAGCGCCACAGTTAGCTCCACAACTCCAAGGCTTGATCCCAAATGACCCCCGGTTTTCGAAACATTGAAAATAACATCAGACCTGAGTTCATCTGCTAGTTGTTTTAGCTCCTGCAATTTTTATGACCATAAATACCAAATCTTTGATTAATCACCATAAAATTACAGGGTTCAAAATGGTATAAATACGGGGTATAGTCCATTTATACCTTAGTTGAAATATTTTTCATATGAATTGGGTAATTAATGGTGTCCAAAAGAGGAGTTGGTGGTCTCTGTGACTGATATTCTCCTCTTTCTGATAGTGATGCCCAAACCCCATTTTGTCTTCTCTTTCCCTTTGCCTAAACACAAAAAAACACAACTTTCTTTCAACTGGGAAGCTCATAAATTTTCACAAAAAAAGCATCTTTAACCGTGGAATTGAAAACAACTCAAAAAACTACCAAATAAAGACTCCAAGTAAAAAAAAAAAAAACCACCATTGCGAACAAGATTAGCAGGATTGAAATTCTGATAAAATGGGCAAAACCCATTACTCATAACTCAATTTTACAACATGGGTATGAACAAAAAAATCATTTTTAGCCACGGAATTGAAAACAATTTAAAAAAGTACCAAAGACTCCAAGTACAAAGAAACAAAAAACAACCATGGTGAACAAGATTATCAGGATTGAAATTCTGATAAAATGGGCAAAACCCACTGCTCATAACTCAATTTTGCAACATGTGTATGAACAAAAGAAGCAAATTTCACCTGATTTTGATTGATCTTGTGCTGGAATCTTTCTGCACTCCATTTGAAATGGGAAGAACCAAAGCTATCTTTACACAGATCTGAACTAGTTATCTTGTTCAAATGAGCAGAAAATGAAAATGCACAAAGGGCCATTACTGTAAAACACCAGCAAGAAAAGCCAAATCCAGAAAAGCTCCAAACTTTACAACAATGGAGAAGATAAGAGAAGAACCCAACAGCAAAAACAGAGTAGAAATTGTGACACGAAATGCTCCACTGATGCAATTAATCACTGTTTGATTGATTAATTTAAAGGGGGGAGTGGTTGTTTAGTACTAAAGATGGAACCTTTATTAAGCTTTGGTGCCAAATTTATAGTCTCGTTTTTTTGTTTTTTTTTCATGAACATATAGTCTCGTTTTATAATGGAGAATAGGAGCAGCAAATGCCACAGTAGAGGACAGATGGACTAGTCTATTCTTATTGGGCCACGTCATCAGAAATCAAATGTGGATAGATTTTCATAGATATAAGATATATATGTGATGAACAAATTGTATCACTTGTATGGCTTGTATGACTTGTATGACTTCTTGGGAAATATATAATTCTCACTTGTATAGATTTTCATCAGAAAATAGATTTATTGAGATATATAATTCTTGGGAAATATAAAGTAATAATTACTTCAAGTTAACAACAAAAAGTATAACAATAACATCATCATCTAGGTAAGTCATGTTCTTTTAAATTGAATTGAACTTAATTGAATTGAACTGAACATAATTAAAATAAATTAAACTTAACTAAAATTTAATGATTAAAATTTGATGAAACTAAAATTTATTTCAAATGATTCAAAATTTAAGAAGTTTTGTTCTTATTAAAAATTTAGTAAAATTGAATTAATTGAGTGTAAGTTATTTAAAATTTAGTGAAAAATTAATAAATCTAAACTGAATTGAAATTTAATAAATCTGCATTGAACTGAACTAAATAAAAAACAAGTTGAAAAGAACATGACTTAATTAGAGTGAAATAAATATTTTAAGATCTTATAGAGGAAAATATATGTGTTGAGTCATTATTTTAGAAAAAAAATAAGCTTGTTATTCATGAGACTATCAATAAAATCTATGGTCATTGTTATGTCAACGTGTATACAGTACAGTGTAGTTTAAAATTTTTTTGTTCTTTTCATGAGTCATGTTTACATTAAGGTAATACCACAGCATATAAAAAGTAAAAATTAGAGACCATGTTTTAATTGCATCAACGTGTCAACATGTTTTAATTGCAGTGTTTAAAATTGGCCTAGCTACTTTAATTTTTATTAAAAGAAATTATCCTCTAATATGATCCGTGACAACTGTCAAAACCGTTATTAATCGTAATTATGTAGTTCTGGTTGAACAATCTTTTAAAGTATATTGGCTAGTCATTTGCTAAATTTATAAATACTATTTCTTTATTTTCGATACATATTTGATTATAGTTTATTAATGATCACAATTTATTTGATTACAGAAAGTTAGATGATCAGAGAAAAAGTTTTCACTATAAACAATGTGGAGAGTTAGATAATTCAACTGTATGCATATATGTTATAATTTGTAAAATGTGTGGAGTGAATCGTATATAAGAGTTAATTAATCCAGACAGATTTATTAATCCAAATTGAATTAATTAGTCGAATTCAAGAATTTTTGTTAAGAAATCAAGCAATTTATCTAGTTGAATTTTGAACGAAAAAGAATAGCAATATCCTTAGATGGTGGGTCAACGTCGTTTCTCTTCTTTTTTTTTTCTAGTGGGTCAATTTCAAGTTAGGGATTTGAAATTTGTGATGTTCTAGTCATTAATAGTAATTTAGACAACCGTATACAATTCTAACCGTCTTTCATGCTACAATTTTCAGCCACACTTATAAACTAAATAATTTGTTTTGACATTGCCCATTTAGTTCACCGTTCCAACTACATTCAAATACGACCTGAATCAATATATAGTAGTTAGGTCTTTTAATAAGAATATTTTTTATATTACTTGACCAAATTTTTAATGCCAAATAAATAATTTATCCCTTTTAAAAGTTTATACTCACTCAACTTCATAAAGTTGACCTTTTTATCTCTCTAACTCGTAAATGTTAAATGTCATCTTCTGATTAGTTGGACTATTTAAAGGTATCTTTTTTGGGTAACTTACATTGCGTGACCAATATGAAACATGGATTTCAGTACACCCAACCTAGCAAAATCATCTCATCCACTGATCAAACAGTTAAATTAATTACACTCAGCACATTCTAAAAGTTTCAAATAACACGATATATTATGGATATAATATATTCTTGGTATATCCAGGATATAACACCATATATGATGTTCATAAGACAAAAATCAAGGTCTGAGAAGAAAAAAAGATGGAAACAGTATATCACAAATCGCAAAACGACTGAAATCATATCGCAAGCTCTGATGCGCGGTAAGGCCGGTGGTTAGGACGTTCAGAATCTTGCCGGAAAAGAGAATCGAAGTTCAAGAACAAACCATTGAAACCAAAATTAAGGCCAACATCTCGTCGGGAAAGAGAATGGAAACAACAAGAAGAAGAAGAGGTGGTGGTTAGGGCGCAGAAATCTCGTCTGAAAAGAGATTGACAGGAAGATCGTTGAATGGAGGAGGAGAACGTCTGTTAGAAAGAGGAACGTGTTGGGTGAAATTAGAAAGTTAGAGTTAACACCCGATGATAATAAAGATGGATAAAGGTCAAACATATAATTACTTTTAACCTAGTGATGCCCCATGTAATTTTTCCATCATTTTTTCACTCTCTAAAATAGTTGACTCCTGGCATACAAGGAGAAATCTATAAAAACAGCTAACTTCAAGAAGTTAAGAGATTAAAAAAAGGTAAACTTAAAAAACATTCTCTAGGTTTCGACTTTTTATAAAAAAACACCTTGAATTTTGTTTTTTTATTTTTACAAAAACATACTTTGAGGTTTTGGTTCGTTAACAAAAAGATATTTTTCCATCCAAACTCAGCTAAATGCTGACGTACCATGAGGATTTAATGGTACAATTTCATTTTGGTAAAGGGCAAAATTGTCCAACTACTTAAAAATTAAATAGTCAAAGGGCAAAGAGGACCGGTGACCGGAATCTTGCCGCCCGTGACCTGCCGGTGAATCCCCAGAACCGGAATCTCGCCAAGAATTGTGAATCTCGTCGGAAAATCGTCGGGATCTGTCTGGTTCCTTCTCTCTCTCTCCTCCACTCTTCTCCCTCTCAGATTTGTTCTCTTCTCGTCTCAGATCCCGATTTGAACGACGGAAAAACAATGGGAATCGGGCTAGATCTCGGACTGGGTTCGAACGACGGAATCGGGCTAAATCTTGGACTGGGTTTGAATGACGAAAAAACGAAGGCGAGAAGGAAGGGGAAACATGAATCGATGGCGGGGCGAGTTAGAGAGCGACGAGGATTTGGGGTTTGGTCGGCATTTACTTCGTTGGAGATGGCTGTTGCAAGGGTTCTGGCCAGATCTGAATTTTTCGATGGCGTCGGGGCCGTTAACGGCGACTAGAATAGGATGGGATTAGGGTTTTTATGGAGATCGATGGAAAAAAAGGGAAGAGGAGAAAAGGGACGACCGAGAGGAGGGGAAAAGAGGGTTTTCACCGGAAAATGAGCCGACGCCGGAGTCGCGATTTACCGGAAGCTTAGCCGGTGCCGGTCATGGGTTATGGTGTTTAGGGTTTGAGTATTGGGTTATTGGGTTGAGGTATTTTGGGTTATTAGTTAGGGTAAATGGGTTTAGGGTATAAGCTTATTGGGTAAAAACTAAGGTTTGACTACTTTACCCTTGTCATGTCAGCTTTTTAACTACAAGAGGACGGAAAGTATGTTTTTGCAAATGGACTGAAACTTCAGGGGATGTTTTCGTAAAAAAAAAAGCTCAGAAGTGTTTTTATAAAAAGTTGAAACCTCAAGGACTATTTTTGAAGTTTACCCTTAAAAAAAGCTACCCTCTTTGAATCACTAAAATTATGTGGCCAATTTCAGTTAACTTTTCAAAGTTTATGGGGGAAAATAGACTTTTAGTATCAACTTCAATGGATAAACTATGTATGTCTTAAACATGAAGGTATCACAAAATGATTCGCTATTTGCACCACTAAAATTCGAACGGTCAACCTAAGACCTAAAACAACTACTTAATATATGTAGAGACAGCCAAATCCAGCCAACACGAGTATGCAGTTTCAACAACCCAACATTCATTTCCTAAGTTGCGAGTTTATCACAAAGTCTTGTGATAATTTTTATGACAGGATGACAGCTACAGAAAACCACAAAACCACAAGTAATCCCAACACATGAAACACGAGAAAACAGAGTTCAATAATTTGATACTGATATGATAGCTTTGACTTGGATGCTTTCATTTCATTTTAACGAGTAACACATGGGAGTCCCTAAGCACAAAATTGAATAGAAATATAACTTGGTTTTCACTGTAGAATCATTAACTACTTTACACTAGAGACATCCCTCTCGACTTAAGACCCTGTTTTCTTCAACTTTTGAAACCTGAACTGAA
>CAOJBJ010920562.1:0-17519 GCA_948291685.1 Euphorbia celastroides | reverse complement strand
TGTCAGCGCTCATGTCCTTATCAGCGGCATTTCTTCTCAGTGAGCTTTTCCAAAATGCTTCATTGCGTGACTTCTTTCGCTGAGAGTTCCTTTACGCCAGAGCAAAACGACCTTCAGCGAGTTGCTCCTTCAACGAGGCTTTAGGCATCAGCGAGACTGGTCCAACACTATGTATTGTAAGGTTTTGAATCAATGCATCATTACTCATCTAAACAACTTAATGCCCAACTTTTAAAATGTCTGCTCCTAAGTTGCTCTCTATGCCTAACTTTTGCAACATGTAATCTGTTAAAATAAAATGCTTGAATTTATGACTCAACCCACGGGTTTTGTGGATCCATTGTGTCTAGATTATGTTTGTTGGCTTCGAAAATCCCTTTATGGTCTGAAACTGTCTCCAAGGATGTGGCATCATAAACTTACTCGTTCCTTGTTAGCTTATGGTTTTTCCCGTTATCTAGCGAATGTATCTCTGTATTATCTTCGGCGAGGCAGCTTGGTATTATTTTGCTTGATTTATGTTGATGATTTATTGGTACTTGGCAATGATGACAAGGCTGCTTCTCATTTGATCACTCATCTACAATCTACTTTTTGCTATTAAGAATTTGGGTCCAGTCTCCTGTTTTCTTGGGTTAGAATTTTGTCGCTCCGATTCAATATTGGTTCTGACTCAGCAACGGTATCTTCAAGAGCTTCTCCAGCGGGCGGGTTTGTCTGATGCTACACCTGTCTCTACTCCAGCCGCTACTGACACTCCGTTATCTCGAAATGGTGCACCTCCTTTTCCTGATGTTACTCTGTATCGCAGCCTAGTCGGGGGACTCCAATATCTTACCATTAGGTTCATAAGGCATCTCAATTTATGAATGCACCAACTAATAGTCATTGGCAAGCCCTCAAACGTATCCTTCGTTACCTCCGCGACGCTACTCATTTTGGGTTGAGGTATTGCTCCCAGTCTAAGATTACCTTACATGGATTTTTGGATTCTGATTGGGCAGGGGATGTGGATGACCGTCGGTCTACTTCGGGATTCTGTATTTTTCATGGTACAAACCTTATTTCTTGGTCTTCTAAGAAGCAATGTACAGTGTCCCGATCATCAACTGAAGCTGAATATCGGGCTCTAGCTACGACAACTTCTGAACTTGCATGGCTCAGAATGCTTATGACTGAAATTGGGTTTCCCGTTTCAACTTCTCCCATTTTATGGTGTGACAACTTGAGTGCGACTTATTTGACTGCGAACCCCATCTTTCACTCCCGAACTAAACATCTTGAATTGGATTTCCATTTTGTGCGTGAACGTGTTGCTTCCCGGGATTTGACAGTTCGGTATATATCTACAGAAGATCAGGTTGCCGATGCTCTTACTAAGCCTCTTTCTCGACCGCGTTTTCAAGCTCTTAGGTCCAAGTTGGCTGTGTTTGAAAACCCCACCCAACTTGCAGGGGGGTGATAAAGTAATGTCCAGTGTGGTGCACGACGTCGTGCGTACGGTGCACGACCTCGTGCACAACACTGGTCACGACGAGCAGAGATTTATAATTACATGTATTAGGGTTACATGTGTGTATAGGGACTGTTATGTATCTTTTATAACACATGTTTGTACACTTTATATATAAATGAGATAACTCTCATAAAGTACGACATGTGAGATTTCCCAAACCCTAGCTAATCCTATCAACTTTGAAACCTGATTGGGTCGACTTTCCATCTTCGGTTGTTTTTACAAAAGAAGAAGCATTTCGGGTTTATGATTGGATTTACGTAGAAAATGATTCCGATTCCGAGATTTCGGATGCTGAAAGGGTTGCTAAAATTACCGGCAAATGCCACGCTGTGATTGTCCGTACATGTCCGGAGTTAGAAGCCGAGTATTTGCATTCAATGGAAAAGGTGTTGCAAAAGCCTGTGATTCCGGCGGGTCTGTTGCCGGCGGCGAGGCCGGAATCTGCCAGAGAATATACTGACGAGAAGTGGAGTCAAGTGTTCAACTGGCTTGATCAACAGAAGCCAAAATCGGTTGTTTCTGTAAGCTTTGGAAGCGAGTTTAAGTTGAGTAAAGATCAAGTCATTGAGATCGCTCATGGATTAGAGCTATCCAGGTTGCCTTTTTTATGGGCACTGAGAAAACCCATTTGGGCGAATTGCGAAATTGATGCAATGCCTGCTGGATTTATCGACCGGATGTATGGTAAAGGGATTGTGACCGTTGGATGGGCACCCCAAATGGAGATTTTAGGGCACCCTTCGATCGGGGGGTCATTGTTTCATTCGGGTTGAGGTTCGATAATTGAGACGTTGCAATTCGGGCATTGTCTTGTGTTCTTGCCATTCATAATTGATCAACCGTTGAATGCGAGGCTTATGGTCGAAAAAAGTTTGGGGGTGGAAGTTGAAAGAAATGAAAAAGATGGGTCCTTTAGTAGAGAAGGGATTTGTAAGGCTTTGAGATTGGCAATGGTGTCTGATGAAGGGGAAAAATTGAGGGAAAATGCAAGTGAAGCTGCAAAATTTTTTGGAAATTATAAATGCAGGATTGTTATGTTGAGAAACTCGACGAGTTTTTGAAGAAGAAGAAGAAAGTTAACGGATAGAATGGTGTTGTATGAAAATGGTTGGTTACATGATCATATAATAATAAAGTTTTTTTTATTGTATTATCAATGTCAACTTTGATCATGTCTTCCAAAAGAAAAAATTGTCAACTTTGATCATGTTGTTCCCTCCAATAATTGGTTGAAATTTAATAACTCTTTGTATATTTTATTTCTTATTTGAATTTTTATACAAACACATACATAGAAAAAAACAAATATAGGCAAAATATGGGGGCGTGGACATTAAAAATAACAATAGTTCGAAATGCCCCCATTTTTCAAATCCAATGCAATTAATTAACACCTTATATTACTAAGGACATTTATGGGCTAGCTTACTTTGTTTCTAAGAGAGTGAGAAATGTAATGTTCCTCTCTAGATTTAGTTTAAAATCTTCATCACTTATTTTATAGTGAAAAGAGATTAAGTGACATTCATTTTGGCTAAAACTAAGGTTTTGTTCTTCTTAATTTATTGAAATAATTTAATTGAATTGATACTTAACCGAAACTTCATAAAGACTAAATGTAATTAAAACTTAATTGAAAATGAAACTAAAAAATATCAATACTTATCATTGTATACTGATAAAAAAGCTATGTAACTATAAATATCTAATAAAATTAATATACAATTTACTTAATCATGTATCAATAGTAACATATGCTTGCAATTTTATATTTACATTCAATAAGACTTTAATATTACTTACATTATACTTGATTTGTATGTAAATATTATTTGAACGATTCCAAATATCAAAATACTCTATTCGTTTTTTTTCCTATTAAAGCTCATGTATCACAATCAAGATTGAATCCTAGAAAGAGCCTAAGCATAATGATCCTAATGTTGATGAATATGTATTTAAATCGATTAATTTATTATTACTATAAAACAATATACAACTTTAATTCTTTATTTATAAATTTATTATTATTATTATTATTATTATTATTATAATTATTATTATTTAATTCTACAATAACTTTTGCAACAATTGAACTTTAGTTCTTATTGGTATTATTAATTATTTCTTATATGAATTTACAAAACTATAAATAATATATAACTGAAATAAAATGAAACATACGAAAAACTTGTTTAAACTTTAGTGAAAAAAACTGAATTAAAACTTAACAAAATTGAGCTGACTAAAAAATAAGTTGAAAAAACTAAATCATATGTGTATAACTACTACTACATTTTTTTTGTTTTACATAGTACTTATGTATAATAACTAAATAATAAAAGCGATGCATTTACAAATTCATTAAACTCAAAAGTGGGTGAAACTTTGTTACCAAATTGGATACATTTCCATCCCTTCCAAAACTTTCCTATACCAAGAGTTTCAAAGTGATCAAAATCCTCCAAAATATTAACATCATAACTCCATCAAATTTAATCACAACACCAACTGACAATAAATCACAGCTGCGGAATTCACATTTCGAATCAAAACCTTTGCAAATGATCAAGAACGATCAAAACCCAGCATGGAATCAAGCCGCGATTTCAAATTCTACGTCAATCCTCTCCACAATTCCCAAATTTACGCTCCTCGCGTACCTCCTCGCGCTAATTACGTCCCCCTACATTTTCTACTCTCTCAACATCCTCCCCTTCCAAAACCCTCCAAATCCCATCCCCCAAATCCCTTGCATTCAAATCCACTCCAACTCAACGGAATCCAAACCCCCTCCCAAAACGACACTCCACCACGTCGTTTTTGCCATCGGCGCCACTTCCAAGCTCTGGGACCGCCGGAAAAACTACATCAAACTCTGGTTCAAACCGGAGAAAAACATGAGAGCCGTAATCTGGCTCGACGAACCAGTCGAAAAGGAGGAATCCGACGAGCTCCTCCTCCCGCCGGCGCTAATTTCCGGCGACACATTGGAATTCCCTTACAGCCACCAAAAAGGAAACCCTGCGGCAATCCGATTGTCCCGAATAATATCGGAGACGGTGAAATTGGGGCTGGAGGACGTGCGGTGGCTTGTAATGGGGGACGACGACACCATTTTTGTGCCAGAAAATTTGGTTAGGGTTTTGGGAAAATATGATTACAATGAGTATTATTATATTGGGAGTATTTCGGAGAGTCACGTGCAGAATATTTATTTTTCGTACGGTATGGCTTTTGGCGGCGGCGGATTTGCGGTGAGTTATCCGCTGGCAGAGGCGGTGGCGAAAATGCAGGATAGGTGTATAAAGAGGTATCCCGGGTTGTACGGCTCCGATGATAGGGTTCAGGCTTGCATGGCGGAGCTCGGTGTTCCTCTCACTAGAGAAGTTGGATTTCACCAGGTAAGAATATACCGGGTTAATACTCCGAATCCAATCTGAGCTCGCTCAAAATGAATGCGTTTGTAAATCTGTTTTAATACAATGTCGATTTGTTTTAGAAAGAGAAATTTTAAATTATGAATTTGAGTCAGACTTGAATTACAGGTAAAAGTCCGGTCCAACTCGGTCCATTCACCCTTCAAAATTACTCATTTCTAAAAGAAATTTTAATTGATTTACAAAAACACGTGCTTACTTTTTGGTTTGATCTAATAAAACACATGCTTATTTGACCAACCTTATTAATATGCGAAAGTTCACTATGATCCACATATTTCTCTCTTGTTAAATTATCATCCAATTTTCTTAAATGATTTTTAAATTTCGATTGTGTGCAGTTTGATGTGTACGGAAATGCATTTGGGCTTCTAGCGGCCCATCCAATAGCCCCATTTGTATCACTTCACCACATAGACCTAATTGAGCCCATATTCCCAAAAATGGACCGGGTCCAAGCCCTAAAAAAGCTAGAGGACCCGATCAAGTTTGACTCAGCATCGCTAATGCAACAATCAATCTGCTATGATCCGGTTCGAAAATGGACCATATCAATATCGTGGGGCTATGTGGTTCAAATAGTCCGGGGCATAGTACTGGCCCGAGATATGGAAAGGCCCGTTAGGACGTTTTTGCATTGGAACAGATGGGCCGACCGAATGGGCTTTGCAACGAATACTCGGCTCGTGGGCAAAAATGTGTGTCAATGGCCATTTGTGTACACTTTGTCTAATGTGTCGTATGATCAGCATCAGACGATCAGCGAGTACGTGAGGCATGGGATCCCGAATGGACGGTGTAGATCGAAGGTAGCGAATCCTGCCCAAATTCAAAGGGTGGAGGTTTATAAAAAGCCTGATCCTAATTTATGGGACAAGGTAATTAGTATGCTAAGAAATTTTGTTATCTTTAATTTCCTCGACAAACGATTACATTTGTTTTCCTGAAATAGCTATAAATATTTGTAAGTTGATGAATTTACTAAATACTCGATAAATTTGTTCAAAATGACGTGTGGATTGTTCATTTAACTAATGGAAAGATTTTTTCGTGTTGTTCGATAGGCTCCAAGAAGGAATTGTTGCAGGGTAATGGAAACAAAGAGAAAAGGTAGCTTGGCAATTGATGTTGGTGAATGTAGAAAGGATGAAGTTATAGAGGCGTTGTAGTTGCGTTATATATTCCTCATATAGCTTCTAAAATTGTTTACTTGTTGAGAGTTAATGACTGACGTTTTAAATTACTATTTGATGTTTTTTTTGCTTTTAGAAGTTAAGACCATATAGAGAGAGAACTGTACAACCGAACTGACACAAATTATTAATTTCATTATACGACTAATATATATTTTACTTTTAGCTTTATATATATATATATATATATTTAAGAAACTTTTTTTTATTTTTTACTAATCAACAAGAGTAAATATTACTGCATAAAAAGACAATATATGTTATTATCTAATGGAAAAATTTTCATGATTAAAAAAATAGAAATCTAATTATATTTATGATGCATCACGTTATTGGTTAAAATTTTATATTTCAGTGAGCACCCTGCATTTTAACTATAAACATATAATATAACCTATTACTTTTGAAATTTATAGGATACACTGGAATTGCCCAAACAAAATACATATAAATTAAACGAAAAGTTATCAAATACGAAAAATGATGAGCTCCATAAAAGAGAATGTATTCATAAGTGGTACAGCCTTTTAGAGGTTTTCATTTTTTAGCTTTTTGATTTGATGCATAACTTTATATAGTTTATTTGTAATATATGACATAATATACATGAATTTGCCTACTAGAAAGAATGAATTTGGATTAATTGTTGATGCAATTCAAGTTATCTCTGCTCCTAAGAATTTGATTACTGATTTAGCAATTCGTTTGAATCGGAACAAAACTGAGAAGTTCGATGGATAAACTAAGCATGCTTTAGAGATAATGTATAGGGTCAATGTTGGAGGTCCAAAGTTGACTCCATTCAATGATTCAGGCCCTGTTTTTTTGGACCGGATGTGATTGAACTGAACTGAATGGAACTGAAACTTAACTGAAATTTAATGGTGGCAGAACGAAATTTATTGACAGAAACTTATTCGGGTTGCTCTATTTCAATGTGTATATCAATGATCGTTTGGCCTATGAGAATTTCGATATCTCCTCTGTTACATACATGTTGGCCTCTCCGGTTTATACCGAGTTTGTGGTAAGTAGTGATAGCTCGGAGATTCTTAGAGTAAGCATTGGGCCTTCAAACTCGAGCCTGGCAAATGCAGTAAACAGTATTTTGAATGGTGTGGAAATCATGAAAATGAGCAACTCGATGGAAACGAGTGCTCTGGAATGTTGATGAGAAGTTGGTCTTATGTGCATATTGTTTATTGGTTCCTTTGATTGCTCTTATGTGCATATTGTTTAGTGTTTCGGCTCTAATGCACAAGAGAACGGTAGGCGATAGGGGTTCTGTTTCCTGGACTAGGCTGTCGAATGCATTCGAGGGCAAGAAATGATGTGTTTGTTTCGAGTTTTGAGATCAAACGAGGTCTCTGTGTTATACTAGGACAAAGGAAATTGTCGGGTATTCGGTTGCATAAGATTATGCTAATTGGTGATGAATTTAGAGTGTAGAATTCGTGTACAGTGTTGTATTTATGGTTTAGAATTTATTGGCTTGGCGATTATCGATATGCAACTAAATTGGTGTAACTCTTTCAAGTCTTGTATCGTAGCTATGCAGCTTACAAAATTTAGGGGTTCGCATTCGGTTTATTTGTATCAAGCCGAACCGAATCGAATTTGTTCAACCAATTTATCGAATTTACGTTATAAGTTTTACTAAACCGAACAAAATTTATAATAAAATCTGAATCAAACCTAATTATATTTTATTTTTATAATAACTTTATAATAAAAGTTCGATACTTTGTAACATTTATAATCAAATTCGAAAACTTGGTTGAAACAATTCGGTCTGATTGAACCAAATTTGCTCACTGAAAATTTGTATCATGTGTTTGTATCTTGCGAGGGCTTTGTTATTTGCCACTCATTTTTACTTCGTGCTATCCACAAAATTTCAAAAAATGCCCTTAAAATGAGTAATTGATGCGCAACACAGAAAAAACGATGTTAAAAACCCAAAAAGCGTTGCAAAAATCTGAAATCCGTCTGGACCGCTGGTGCCAGTGGTTGTTCCGGCCGCTGGTGCAGTAGCCCCAACGGTCCTTCTGACCGTTGGTGCATTAGCACCAGCAGTACCTTTGAACGTTGGTGGTATTTCAGAAATCTGATGCTAAAGGTAAAACCGCTGCCAAGCCTAGAAAACTGATAAACAACGTTACCATAAGCGTCGCCAATACTCGAAAAAATTGTTGCCAACTCGTCAATTGCATGGTTTCGGGATTGCTTATTTCTAAGTAATTCTAAACCGACTAATAGATTTTTATGGTTAAAATTTTTTTATACATGTAATATAATTTATTGGTGATTGAAAATTTGAAAGGTTTAGATTTATAAGGTTTAAAAGTCTGTTAATAGTAAAAAACTGATTGAAGGACATCAAAGTAAAAAAGCGGGCGGTACGAAATAAAAATGAGCTACAAATAACAATAGAATCTTGCAATCGGTACTTCAAATTTGTTGTTTAATATCATAAAAATTGTTCCTCTTTGTGATTGAAATGACTGGAATTTGTATTCTTGTAAAATAAAAATTGAATAACAACAACATTAATAAAAAAAAGTTACTAGATGAAGCTAGTGTCATAAGAATTATACAAGTCAACTACAATAAGAAATACAAAAAGATAGGGCGTGAGAAGAATTTAGAGGTGTGGTCATCATTGGGTGGACTTTGGAAATTAGTAAGTGCATGCATATTGCAATTGGAATTAATTGGAAACTTTGATTTTGGATTAGTATATTGGCACAATGTATAATGAACAAAATTCTGTGGATTGGTATGAACTTTTAAGAAATTTGATAAGAATGAAAACGACATAATAGAAGTTTTGACACAATTAATCTTAAGTTCATGCCAATCTATCTCCTACGTAATGAAAATATTGTTGCATAATTATATTCAAGCATGACCCCGATAAATTCTTTGATAGCGACAACTCTTCGCCTAGATGCATTTTTTATTTGGTATATTTTTAGTCTTTTTGCTGATTTCTAGGTGTAATAATTCTTCAAAAAATAATACTTGTGTTGTTATTTAAAGTATCGATTTTCGATCAAAATTAGACATTAAGTTCATATTAAGAGCTGATTTGAAATTGCATTTTCAGAAAATTTTATTTTAAAGCTTTTATTAATTTGATTTTAGGAAATCATATTAGATGGTTTTTGATAAGCTAGTATGAAAAGTTAAAATGTGTTGTACAAAATTAAGATCTGTCATTTTAGAAAGAAGAAAAAATTAGAAAAATGTTATTTTTTCATCAAGTTTCATTGTTTATGTATTATGCACCTTACATAGTGGAATGTAAGATTGCTTTAGAAAAACGTAGCTTTCTCTGCATAACCTTTGTCAGAAATTAACTTCTTTAATAAAGTCATCCAACGCCTAGCTTTTTTTAAAACATGAAAAAAAAATTATATAACAGAATTATATTACGGAAAAGAACTATGAATATAACGTTTGAACCATGGCTTAAAATTGAATTAACCAAACAAACAAAAATTATTCAAATTTTGTGACCGAAGTCAAACCGATTGAATTGTAAAATCTAATATCTTTATTTCAATCATCGGATTAAATTTTAAAATGGCCATGCTATGATCGAGGAAGGCAAAATACGGGTTTTACATGGAAAACAAAATCATATTAAAATTTATCTTTTTAAAATATATATTTTCGAGACAAAACTAAGTTTCTAGAATTAGACAAGTCAACTTCAACAAGAAATACACAAGTGAAAAAAAAAAGATAAAAAGCAAGGCCATCAACAGAATTTAATGAGAGAACTACAGGTGTGGCTATCATTGGATAGGAATTCAAGTAATTGCATGGATATTGCAATTAGAAAGAAGTAAACGCTTTCATTTTTGATAATTTGGGTGCAAACAGAAATTTAATCCCAATTAAACTATACTCAAATTGGCTTAATCTCACATCATAATTGTTTTTTAAATTAACCATTCCTTGAGTTTTTCTCTATGAAAATAACATGATATTGAATAAAAGAAATTTTTTTAGCACAAACTTACACATACACAAGAGAGTATAAGTCCATCACAGTTCACTGATATTAATATTCATTTATAGACTTACGAAATATACCTCAAACAATATAAAATTATATAACAAAATCAAATTTAAATCTGTTTAAATTAAATATAATCCTAAAATATCAAATCTTAACATATAAATCATATCATCAAAATCCTAATTATTTTGGTATTTTTTTCATTTTTCTAAGAACTTGCCATTTAGAGGAACGTGAATCATGCATTTATATTTCCACAATTCCAAATTTCTTTTTATTAAATTGACATTACTTATACCATCTGCACGTATATATATACACACACTAATTCTCTCCACTATGTACTTACAAATACACAGATCTTAATCTCAAATAATTCATCCTTAATTATCCGATGGAGAGCTTAAAAATGATGCAAAAATTGGTAAAGCTGCTACCATTTGTTGTGCTAGTAGGATATGGTGTTTTATGGATTGATATGCCCACTAACAATTACAAGCAAAAATGGATGGCTAGGATCAAAATGAAGGTTAATTCCACTTATTTTGGACCACAGCAAGGTTTGAAATTTCCTTCCTTTTTTTAAAAAAAAATTCAATTGATTTGGGAAATCATTAAAATCATTTCTTGTGTAGTTTCTAATATCTGTTTTATCTTGCCTTTTTTTCACCATTAATGTTTGAAAAGTCTGATGCACGGATATTCATAAATTTGTTCATAAACACTTGATCTCATTTTAAACTTTATATATCACGTATCTTATTAATATACGTGATTACACAAAGAAGGATACAGTAATGGTTTAAAAAATTGAAAGGAGTTTACGTTACGTCGAATTTAGAGCTATAATCGTACACTTTGGAAACAAATATAATGAATTACTTGAAACTTTTGAAATTTTACGGTAACATTTGGTGAGCTAGATAAGTTTAATGTGCAATGTTCCAACTTTGTATCTGGCCATTCAATTGAATAACATGTTAATCAACAATTGAATAACACAGCCGTTGCATGATCAATGAATAAATTTATTCAGTTTTTCTGTTAATTTTTTCCCGATGTCAGTGGTCAAAATGAGTTAAAAATCTTAGAATGCCATTTATTTCGATTATATGGATTATAATGCCCACCAAAATGTACTGGCAAAAATGGTTTCCTAGAATTGTAAAAGCTGTTAATTCTTGTTATTATGGCATTCAAGGTTATTGATTTTGATGTTTTTTTGTTGATTTAAATTGGAAAATCAACTTGGTTGTGTTTGATTTTTATGCGTAATTTTGGGTTTGTAAAAATTGATATTTCAGGGGCAGCATTGTTGGTGTACTTCTTCCCTGTTCTCTTTGTTGCTGTGTTGGGTTGTATTTATCTTCATCTGGGAAAAACATCTACAAATGATAAAAAGGATGATAAAAGGTACATGTGAATTTTATATAACAATTCTTTTTTGCCTTAGATTGTAAAAGGGAAGTGTCCAATTTCAATGAAATTTTGCTTTTACGTTTATTAGAATCAAATCAGTTGTCAAATACACATTTGTTGTTTGGCGAAAAATTGTCCTCGTACCAATTAGTGAAGTGGTACATCCATATTGCTTGAATGAGGATGACCAGGATCGAACCTTGACTTCTTTAAAATCCTAATTCTTCAAAAAAAAAAAAAAATGTCCTCGTGATATTAAATCTTGAGTTTTTTTTCCCGATTTTAGGGACCTAATTGCAATTTTTCAAAAGTTCTTCTCTATTTATTTTCATATTTCACCCTTAGGTTTCATTCGGATCCGACCACTTCAAGTCACTCAAACCTTACCAGAAACACCTGAAAAGGCACTTTTTTTGCATAAATTCGGTTATTCACCACAGAATCTGATAACTTTTTAATTTTTAAAATATTAAAATATAAATGTATTTCTACGCTTAGAGTTGTTTGATACTGAAAAAGGGAAAAAAACCAAAAAAAATTGTCAAATCTTACTTTATTTATGGGCATGTAAGGCTCCTAATTTGCAATTTTTTTGAACTTCAATATCTTAGAATGAGAATTTCAAAAATGATCGTACCTTTACAAAATTCATAGATTTCTGTCGGTTGCATATTTGGTTTTTTGTGTATCTTACAGCATATGTGCACATTACAATGGTGCTTTGCATGAATCTATACTTGTAATCGCCCAATTATTATGTTTCTTCTTACGGCAGAAAACATCAATTGGCAACATGGAAAAAACCGATGCTAGTGAAAGGCCCATTGGGAACAGTTTCAGGCACAGAATTAGGATTCTTAGCCATGTTCATTGCTCTTCTAGTCTGGTCTTTTTCAACTTATCTCCACAACAACTTATCCCAACTCACTCCAAAGTCAGCTGCTGCAGAAGGGGTCAAACTGTAAGTAACGGCCAAAAATAGTAACTTAACTTACAGAATAAGTGACAAATGACGGGTTTTTTTCGAGATAAACGGGTTCTTAAGTGAACCATTTTAATGAATGACTCACAATTGTTGAACGAGTAATAAATTAATTGAAAATTGAAAATCTTCAAAACGTTGTGAGCTATTCATTAGAAGATTTCTCTTAAAGACCTGTTTCTCTCTAAAATTTTCCGACAATTGACAGTTTGAAAATGTTGCTTTTTTTTGGTTGGGCAGATGGATAGCAAAATTGGACAGTGTGGGCTTGAGTTTAGGGCTTGTTGGGAACATTTGTCTCTCTTTTTTGTTTTTTCCAGTGGCTCGAGGCTCGTCGGTTCTGCCACTATTCGGGCTGACCTCATTAAGTACCATATTTGGCTCGGTCATGCCGTGATGACCCTTTTTACTGGCCATGGTCTTTGTTACATCATATATTGGATCGCTGCTAATGAGATGTCTGAGGTACTTTCTTTTACTAATGTACTCGATAAATTTGTCACGTGTCGATAAAAAGCTGACATGTAAAGTGATATAAGTGTTCGAAAACAAATAGCTGGGCTTTGTGAAAAATATGGATGTCCAAGTTCGGCCCAATTGGCCTTATTGGTCCTGATTCTTATGATGGGCTTGGTTGATGCAGATGTTGAAATGGAGAAAAGCCGGAATATCACATGTAGCAGGAGAGCTATCGCTTTTAGCCGGTTTGTGCCTTTGGGCGATGACTTTCCCTCGCCTGAGGCGCAAAACATTTGAGCTCTTCTTTTACACACATCACCTCTACATTCTCTTTGTGGCTTTCTTCTTATTCCATGTTTCCATCTCTTTCTCTTGCATTATGTTACCTGGTTTTTACGTCTTCCTAGTCGATCGGTTCCTTCGATTCTTGCAATCAAGAACCCGGGTTTGCTTGTCTTCAGCTCGCATTTTGCCTTGCCAAACTGTTGAACTCAACTTCTCCAAGGTTCCAAGTAAGCTTTTTTTTTTCTTACATGAAAAATAAGATTTCTTTTGTCCAAATATATATGGACCCCTCAAACTTGTCTGGATTTATCTATCGTCTCCTGAACTTTCAAAAGTTCTTCTCGCTCCCGAAATTTGTCTAAAAAGAATATTTAAACCTTGAAATTCCACATGTTAAATTCTGAATGAATGACATTTTGGGAAAGTCAAACCACTTAGAAATTGACAAGTGACATCTAGGGGCAAAATGATGCATTTTTTATAAGAAGACGAGAGGAACTTTTGAAAGTTCAGGTAGCCAAAGGTAATTTTGAACATATTCAGGGAGTCCATATGCATTTGGCTAAACATTTATATAATTCTAACATAATATTTTCTGTAGGTTTGAGTTATAATCCAACTAGCATTATGTTTGTTAATGTGCCTTCCATTTCAAAGCTTCAATGGCATCCTTTCACTATCACTTCAAATAGCAATTTGGAGACTGAGAATTTAAGTGTTATGATCAAAAGTGAAGGCACTTGGTCTTCAAAGTTATACCAGATGCTTTCGTCTTCTTCCATCGATCGCCTAGAAGTTTCCATCGAAGGACCTTATGGACCGGCTCAACACATTTTCTAAGGTAAAAAAATCAACTAAAAATAATTTATTTTCAAATTATTGCATAAAGTTTGTTCACTATCTAAAATTTTTTGTACTTTTAGGCACGACACTCTTGTAATGGTGAGTGGAGTCAGCGGAATTATGCCTTTCATATCGATAATTCGAGAGCTAATCTATCAAAGTATAGCGAACAAATCCAAGATACCGCAAGTAATCCTAATTTGTTCATTCAAAAACTCTTCAGATCTCACAATGTTAGACATTATTCTCCCGATTTCAAGCACACCCTTTTCAACATCAAATTTGAATCTAAAAATCGAGGCTTTTGTAACCTGAGAAAAAGAACCAACCAATGACCCGAAAATTCTTCTAGCCAAATGGTTCAAGCCACACCCAACAGACTCACCCATTTCAGCCATTTTAGGCCCCAACACTTGGCTATGGCTCGGGGCGATAATCTCCTCTTCCTTCATTATTTTTCTTGATCATTATCGGACTTATAACCCAATACTACATTTACCCTATAGACCACAACACCATGAAAATTTTTTCATACGCTATAAGAAATTCTCTGACTATGTTGGTGATTTGCTTTAGCATAGCCTTAACGGCTAGTGCAGCTGTTATATGGAACAAAAATAAGATCAAAGTCGAATCGAACAATCAAATAAGAAACATTGGAGGATCAACACCGAATGGATCTCCGAGGCCTTTTGTGCTTAATGGTGATAGAGAACTTGAAAGCTTGCCACACCAGTCAATTGTTGAGGCTACTAACGTGCACTATGGTGAAAGGCCTGATCTAAAAAGTAAGTACTTATTTGAATTCGGGATCGAAAAATTGAGTAATGTAATGAAAATTTGGGGGATTTTTTGTGTTCTATTTGGTGTAGGAATGTTGTTTGGGTGCAAAGGAGAAAGTGTTGGAGTTCTTGTTTGTGGACCGAAAAAGATGAGGCAAGAGGTTGCAAGAATCTGTTCCTCTGGATTAGCTGATAATTTGCACTTTGAATCCATTGGCTTTAGCTGGTGATGTTCTTGTTAAGTGTTAATCATCTTTTCCATAAAGTTTGATTTGTTTAGTAGATTTTGTGAGCAAAAATAGTTTGTTTTAATTTGCTTTAACTTTGTTCTAAGCTTAAATGAAATCTCAAATGTTTAGTGTGTAATTGCTTTATAGTCAATGAATTTGAAAATGTATTCCCTTTTCTTTTTGTAATCCGATTCACAATTCTAGATTATAGATTTATTCATGGGCCTCTGTATTGATATTTACACTTGATGGGCCGGTGATATTTGGGCTTCTTCAGGCTCATTTTACGGCAGCAATTGCATCTCTTCACCGCATAGAACCTCGATAAAGTAATATTCGTTAAAGTAATATTCTCGTTATATAAATATTTTTTTCTGATCTCGACTTGGCCCGTTATATTAAATATATATTATATTAAATGCATTAGATAATAATTAAATATAAAGTATTAAAGGTCCATAAAAAATATAAAATAATAAATAGTATAATAAACATAGAATTTATATATATTTCTACACCAATAATATAAAACCAATAATTGTTTATCCTTAAAATATGTATCTATAGTTGATATTTAGCATTTTTCTTTCATAGTTAACATAAACTCTCTTCATATTCCATATATATGAATACAATTGCATATATACAATATATTGCACCAAATTTTCTTACATTTCCAATATTTGAATACAATAATAAATAAGTAAATGGTAATTTTTTAGGTTTTTTATATATTTATGTGTGAACTAATTAAATTCTATTGAAAATTTAAACATTCTTAATTTAAGTTTTTTCTTTCTTTCTTTCCAACTTATGACACATACTATAAGATACAATCTGAAATAATAAATATGTATTTGTCGATAAATAAATATTTTATGCATTTGTTGATAAATTAATCATCTCGATAAATGAATAATTTTTTCTAGTACCAAGCATATGCTTTTATAGAGGTTTTACTGTGACCCATCATTATCTTTGCTCTTTTAATGACTTATTTGTTGTCAGTTCATTGTGTTTTTTTATATTTTTAATAAATTTCTAATAATCGTAAC
This sequence comes from Euphorbia celastroides, assembly GCA_948291685.1. Classification (NCBI taxonomy): domain Eukaryota; kingdom Viridiplantae; phylum Streptophyta; class Magnoliopsida; order Malpighiales; family Euphorbiaceae; genus Euphorbia; species Euphorbia celastroides. The sequence goes on along the minus strand of CAOJBJ010920562.1, from coordinate 1,282 downwards.
TAACTGTGTGACATCCCATTTTATGAATCATTTTACATTTATACGTGCGTAAAAATTTATCAAATATAACTCATGTAAGAGTATAATATGCAACTTACATGTGACACATATATGATATAATGGATAGATAATTTTTACGATTATACAACATCAATAATTTATCGTATTTATATGTTTAGGGACTAAATCGAATATCAACAAAATTATTAAGGGGAAAAATGATTTTTTCAAAAGATATTTACTTTATTATTTGTGCATTATAATTATTGTAACTTTTTATTTGTATTAGTGGAATTCTTAGTCAAAATGAGAGATAATATGTGTATTTTGGACCAATGAGAGGGTGACTTGTGTTAAGAGATAAGGTGAATTATTGGACTTAGAGGATCAGATCAGGAGAGATTTGAGACATGTAGAACCCAGGAAAAAAAAATAGAGAGAATACGAGGGAAAGAGAAAGGGAAATGAAGAAGGAGAGATTAAGGTAGGTTCTCTGCTCATCTATGATTTTATAGTGTACTTTTCATAATTTTAGAGATAGATTCAGTAAATATGATGAACTGAAGAGTTGTTCATCTATGTTTGTAGAATCTCTCTCTGTTTTTTTTTTTTTGAGAGAATTGGATAAGTAGAACTTTAGTTATGAATTTCGCAAGTTTAAGGGTGCAGAATTGCAAGATGAATGGGATATGGTAAGAATTTAAGCTGATCTGGTGTTGTTATATTTGTCCAAACGATCTAATTTCTGGATATGTTGTTCCCCTATGAGTTGTTTTGATGTAGGAAAAAGAATCACTTGATTTGGAGTTGTGTAGAGAAAGTTAATAAGGTTTTACTATGGGCTGTACATGAGTTACGGGACTGCAGTTGGGTGTGATTGTAGGGTGTATGAAAAATTCTATAAAACCTGAAAAATTATGAAAATTTAGTATGTTGTAGCCTTATATGTTAGCGAAATGTGAGAGTTGAAATCATGTCATTTGATTTATTATTTTTAGAGATATGAATTTTTCATTTAAGTAAGGTCATTTTAAGTACAAAAATAGATTAAAATTTTTTTAGAAGAAATGGTTATAAGTAATTTTATAAGGTAAAATGATAAATATACATGTATGAAAATGAATTTAGTATGACATTATACATGTTTATAGGAGCTCAAAATCAAGGAAGCATACCTGAAGAAGGCCCAAGTAACCTTTGAGGAAATTAGCGACCATTTGTGAGTATAAACATGATATGAATATATGTGTGTTAAATGTGATATTTGTGATAAAATGTGGAA
>CAOJBJ010919977.1:0-12705 GCA_948291685.1 Euphorbia celastroides | reverse complement strand
ATGGTCCTTTCCGGGTCATCAAGAAGCTAAGCCCCAACGCTTACACTCTGGAGCTACCTCTGTGGTTGGGTAAGATGTCTCCTTCCTTTAATGTTAAAGATTTTTCTGCTTACAAGGAGGATACACCTTTATCCTACCCAGATGGCATGTTGGGGTCCAACTCTTTTGAAGAAGGAGAGAATGATGGAGACATCACTAATCCGCCTCAACCAACATTCAAGCCGCCTCAACTGCAACCGCCTGGATTTCACCCTCATGGGGTACAGCCCTCTGAATTGCTCTATTCTCCAACAAAACCTCCTGGACCGAAACCGCCTCAAGCGCCACACCATCTCGAGGGTAATTCGCCTCAACCGCGTCCAGCTGGATCGTTTCCTTCGCTAGCAAGGCTGTCCAGAGATCAACGTCACCCACCTGAGCAAACCCCCATCCCGAGGAGTCCAACTGACCAGTCCGCCTGGACCACTTGACAAGTCAGTCTTAGGAAAGCAACTTGTCAATGGGTTGTTGACCCAATGGATAAGATGGGGACCAAGATCCAATGAGATCTCAGTGATGTTGATGTTTTGTTTTATTTTGTTGTCATCTGGCATTTTCTTATTAGCTAGATGTTTTGTTATTTGGGTATAAATACCCCTTAGTTCTCTTTGTAATTCAACTTTCATCAATCAAATATTCAAACTTGAGAAGTTTCTCTCTATTTCGGGTTTCAATCCTTCAAGTTTAGCTTGAAAATTCCTTTAGAAAAACCCCGTTTTCCGTCGAGTTCTAGCTCGAAAACCCTCTCTTTGTTGGTTTAAGGTCAAAACCTTCATTTTAACGTTCTTAATTCTTATCAAAAAGGAAACGGTTACAAAAGCTACCAAACCACCACTAAATTAGTAAATTCAGACTAATGTTAGAGCAAGTAATGCACGTATTTAATTTTTGATATATGTTGTGCATTTGTTTGAAATTGGGACAAGTAAAAATGTAAAAATCATATTGTCCCCTTTTCACCATCAAATTAAATGGAGATAAAACAGAATTTCCTCCAATAAAATAATAATCGTGCCAAAATAACTTAAATGTATAGCAGTTGTTAAAATGAGAGAGAACCCAAAAGTCCTAAAAAATTGAAAAAGTGGGGACCATTAAAAATCCGAAAAGAGCAAACAGTTACATATAGTGGAAAATTTCAGTTTTGCAGAAAAATAACTCTTCTTATTGTTATCCTTAATTATTCGTTGTTGACATTGTAGCACCACTTTGATTTTTCTACTAAATCCAACAAAATAAATCTATTCATTTTCCACTATTGAAAAAGAAAAATAAAAATGGAATATATTCTAGAGCTATGAATATATGAGGCAAAATTCCAGGCGAGGAGGTGAAGTTGGTTTTTTAATTATTGTTTTCTTGTAACATGATGCTTATCGTACTAATTTCCTTCTAATAAAAACTATGAATATCACAATATTATTGATTTATATTTTTTAGTTCAAATTGACATTCATTCTTGTCTTTCAGAGATTTGTTTCTCTATAAATTTATTTATTAAGAAAAAAGAAAAGCAAAACTTTTACTTTCTCTCGGTCTTTGTTTTCTTTTAATTTTTTTATAAACATTTGATTGATCTTGTAAGAATAACAAAAATTCACTGTTTCTTGTTTTATTGTCCTCTACATTAACATTTTCTTCCATCGTATATCCGTTGTTGCATAAACCAATTTTGATTTTACAATTGAGTTGTAAGTTTATCCTTTAAAGTATACTCCCCACACCTATCTTCTTTAGAAAAGAATATTTCAAATATACTACATATTGACTGATGTTATGAAGTAGCCCAGGTATTTTATAATTGTGAATTTTCAAAATCGTTAATTTAGTGGTTTAAAAAATTGGTTGCAACCTTTATCTATTGTTTCCATCCTAACTCTTTGTTCAAGGGGTATGATTGTCTCAGTTGGTAAAACAAGTTAAATTTATTTGTATTTTATCGTATATTATGTTCTACGTTTAACTCCGACAAATTGATTTTAGTTTTTTGAGTTGTTTATATTTTTCAGTATGCGGATCATGTTTCAGAGTTGTTAGCAAATGAAACAATATTATTCGATAAATATAGAGACCCGACTTTATGTTTATCTACTTTTTATTGCAAATGTAGTTGCCTCTTAAAATATACTATATTCTTTAGTAAAAAAAATTAAACATAATATCAACCTAAATATATAGGCAACCGTGGAAAAAAAAACTAATGCTAGAAAAAACCAAATCGAGTATCATATAGATATAAATTTATCTTTATCATTTATATTATCTAATAAAATTTCAAATCCGAAATTGTATGTTATACCTAAGTTAGCCATTAATTGAAGTAAAAGTAATAAATAATTCTAAGATGATCCGAAGTACCTTTTATGTAGCTAATGATGCCTTTACTCAATTGATCCTTATGTTTGATCAATTATAAGATTCATACCATGTTTTCACTAATAGGGAAAGTTATTATTGAAGAGCTTCTTCTCGTTGATTAGGAATAAATGTTGTTTAAGATCAAAATCATAGATACGTAATAACTTTTATTTGAATAAAGAGTGAAATCTTGTTAAGACTACTTGAACTATAGACCATATTTTTAAACACTCTTGAAACTTTGTTTTTATTTAAGACTTCCTTGTAAAGAAAATGACTTAACTAAATAATTTGTGTTTGAAAATTACTCATTATTGATAAATTTTCTTGAGCATGACCCACACTACATGTGTTACATTTTCCCAGGCCATCATTATCAGGGCCGTTCCTACATTGTTTGGGTCCATGAGCGAGAAAAAAAATCAAAGTCAAAATCTTAAAAACGAAACATGAGATATTATATTTCTTTTACAACAATTGGTTCTATATTCATATTAAGTATACAACTTTTATCAATATAATTAATGTTAGACTCAAATTAACCTTCAAATTTGTATTTATCAAAGTATAACAATACACATATAACTTGTTTTTATTGTAGCTGATGCACACAAATTTATATTGCAATATTTATTACACAATGTTAATAGAAAATAAAATATTGTATCAAATTATTATGTTCAAGCAAAAAAACGTGCTAAAAGATAATGATTGTGACAATGAAAATTGGAGAAGTTAATGAGATTAAATAAGAATAGTTTAATGATCACTAAAAAGGAGTCCCTTTAATCACGGGTCCCCCGACCGTCGCCCCTCTCGCCCCACCTCAGATAGGGGTGAGCAAATTCGGTTCGGGTCAAACCGAATTATCCGAATTGGTTTAACCAAAGAACCGAATCGAACAAAAACTATAATAGAATCCGAAACAAACCTAAGTTTAGTCAGGTATTACCATAAATTTTATAATGAAAATTCAATATTTCGTAAATTTATAATCAAATTAGATAATTTAGTAAAATTTATAATGTAATTCGGTTCTTTGGTTGAACCAATTCGGATTGTTCGGATCTTTCGGATCCGAATTTGCTCACCTCTAACCTCAGAGACAGCCCTGATCATTATTCTATCAAGGACATGCAACAAATTAACAATTAATTTTTAACTAATTAGAATTTCTGAGTGGTTGGGTACTGGATTCAATATCTTGTACCTTTGTATTGAAAAATGTACCAACTATTATATGAGGGATTAGGATTCTGTAAAGTTGGCTTCTCAAATTTACTCTAAAGTTTTCTCTTATCTTTCCTAAAAATCACTAAAAAATAAAAACTACACGATTTTAATCAAGACCTTCCATTAGTAATTGAATGATTAAGATAGTTCTAAGTTTACACTAAAATTAAAACTCACTTTAAAGAATTCTTTTCCATTATTTGAGTTACATTCAATTGGAAAAATTAATAATTTAATAACCAACTGCTAACTATATTCTCAATAAAAACTGGGAATCTTTTTGAGTACAAATTGTTTTTATTAAAAGGGAAAAATTAATTGAATGTTTGAAAAAGTCGAATTAGTAACCAACCTTACCAGCTATTCAATGGGCTGGGCTGCATTTGACTATTAACCCATAAGTTGATCCCTAAGTAGTTGGACCAGTCACTGGTCAGCCCTATAAATTGGAAATTATTTTTCTTCCCTTTCAATATAGATTGTTTTGTGACATATGTTGCATTCGAATCATATGTATAAGGTGTTGCCAGTTAGACAATGAAAATTGACCATGAGAGAATAAATTTAAGTTTAAATTTCATTGTAAACATATACGAAGAAAAGTAAGGAACTTTAGTTGTAACTCGCAAAGCATAAACATTTTAATGTACTCTATAACTTACACAAAAATATTGCACTTAATGTTGTGACGTGACTTACTTTGTACTGAAATCTGTGTGATTCTCTATCAAAAAATATTAGTAAAATATTTCCTGGCGAGATATATAAAATATGAATACTAGAGTTGAGCTTGCATAACAAAAGATTTTCAAAAGTACATTTAGATAAAATCTTATTGTCAAATATAATAAAATCTTACTGGGTCAATTTGAATGATGGTTATTTGTTTTCTTGTGCTAGTATACTTGGATGCCGGGTGGAAATTTTTTCAATTTTTTATTTAGGGTCCCTTTGAGTTTTAAGAGTATTCCTTTATCTTGTTGGGATCCTTTGATTTGTAAATTTCGATTTTGTTTGTCTAATTGGAAGGGTGAATGTTTGTCGTATGTGGAAAGGGTTGTGTTGATAAAGTTAGTGTTAGCATCTCTTCCTATTTATTTGTTGTCGATTCATATGATGTCTGTGACCATTCAAAAGGTGTTAACCTGTCTTATGAGGAACTTCCTTTAGCGGGGGGATTCTATTGCGGGTGGATTGTGTAAGGTTAGTTGGAAGTCTCTTTCGTTGCCAAAACATTTGGGTGGACTGTTTATTAGGGATCTTAAATTGGTCAATATAAGTCTCCTTTTTAAATGGGTTTGGAATGTTAGAGTGGATGATAATCGATCTTTTTGGTTTGAGTTTTGTGTGAGGAAATATGGCTTTGGTTCTTGGGAATCAATTGTTAGATTTGACTAGCGGAAGCTTTCGAATATATGGAGAGGAATTATTAATTGTTGTATGGGTGATAAGAAGTGTTGGGAGTTTTTTTGCTCCAATGTTAGAGTGGTAATTGGGAATGAGTTATCTTGCTCCTTTTGGTTTGATAATTGGACTGCAAATAAGCTTTTGGCGGAGCTTTTTCCGGACATTTTTCATTTATGTAATTGGAAATTATGTTCGGTATTGTAGGGTATTCAAGCTTTATTCGACAGTACGAGTTTTGGAAGGCCTTTTTGGAAACGATCCCTTCAAATTTCCGCTCGAGAAAGGTGCAACCAGCTGAGAAGTTGGATATATTTATCTAACCCGACTTTGTTTCCGAATCATTTTGTCTTCTCGTCATTGAATAATGTGGTGCAAGCAAATTTTGGTGTCTAACGGGACGTGTTTATTTGGAATGATGATAGAACTATTCCATACTCAGCTTGAAGCTTTTGTTCACTCTCTTATAGTGGCTCGAAGTGAATTTTTCAATTATTTAGGAGTCTTGTGTTCAACCGAAGGTGCGGTTCTTTGCTTGGCTTCTTTTTCACAATAGATTACCGACAAGAACCTTTTTGTTTGAGAAGGGGTGTTGCTTCAGTTACCGATCCAATTTGTTCTTTTTGTGAGGAGCCGAAGTCGGTAGTTCATTCACTATTTCATTGTCATAGAAGCATGGCGTTATGGCGTCAATTGTTCGGGATTTTTGGTGTCCACATCATCATCCCATGTTCGGCTTTTGAATTTCTATCATATCGGTCGTTCTTTTTTAAACCTGGGAGACTTAAAGAATTTGGAATGACGCTTTGGCTCTTGATCTCGTGGGAGCTTTGGAAAAGGAGGAATAATTTTGTGTTCAATGAGGAAGTGTTCAGATTTCGGATATTATTAGTAATCCGACCTTTATGTTGGGTTCTTAAGTTAAGGATGTTCCTGGATGTAAGATTTTGGGGTTTTTAATTCTCCTTAATTAATGAAAAGCGGGATGAGTGTTTTGTAGGAAAGCGAATGAACTAACCTAGTTGGATAGTTCGCCCTGAAATTTTCACTCATCAAACTTCTTTTCTTTTTTGGGAACACATCATTCCCCGTAAACTTTAAAAAAATATAGTAAAAGTTAGTTGATAAAAAAACCATGGGCATACATATCAAAACCACAAACATCCCTATTGTCGGAATTTGGTCAAATATAATCTACTGCTTGATTTTAAATTTAGAGAAATATGAATGCATTTAGAGTTTCAGTATCATTTCATTTGATAAGTAACTTCTTTTAAAATTTCAAAACAATCTTGTATAGTATATATTAAAAACCTTAATTGAACTGATTTTCAAATAGATTGAATCTCTTTCATGCTTCATCTCCTTTTGTTAGTAGCAAGTAATTGATCGTTATCAAAGAACTATTACACTTTAATGATCAATTTTTTATTCGACATGTTGATTATATGTGACTAAACTAAAATCGATTATAGTGATATTTGACATTGATTTTGGTGTATCTTCGTTTAGCTGAAGTTGAACTCGGACCACAATGTAACGTAGGAGAGCCTAGTCAGTGTTACACTAGTTGGCTGTGCTCAACCAACAAAGCTTGCAAGACAGATTGCAGCACCAAAATTCGACAAGGTCGCGGATTTTGCAGTGACAATCCTTCTGTATGCTTATGCACTTATAGGCGTTCTAAAGAGTGTGTTCATTGAAATATTGCCAAATCAAATAAAAATTTCTAGCAATAGTGAAGCAAATGTTCATGGAAAATCCAAAGCAAAGAGATTTCAATGTGATTTAAGATTTTCATTACGTTTAAATATAATATAATCAATGTTTTGGTTTGGTTTCTCATTTTTAGAAGAAATATACCTTTGTTTAGTAAAACAATGCTATAAGGAGTTCAATACGGATTTCTCAAATTTTGTTGAAGTTATTATTATTATTATTATTATGTCATCCCAAAATATATATATTCCTACAAAGAATAGTTTAGTTGGCAACGAAGACTTAGGCCAAGTCCAATCGTTACTCTAAAAACTCTACTCCAAACTCTATTTTTACATCACTTTCTCTATTTATAGAGTAGCTTACTCCAACCATGCTCAAAAATGGAGAATGAATAAGTTACTCTATATTTGAAGGACCTTTACTCTATAAATAAAGTAATCTCTATTTATAGAAAAACTATTAGATTGACTATTACTCTATAAATAGAATAACAACTCTATTCATGGAGGAATCATTGGACTTGTCCTTAATATATGGAGGAGAAAATCATATTCTACAAAATTATTTTTGCAAGGAAATGAATCATTTTGTAGAACAATTATAGAAAATATCCTAAACTGAAAAGTTGGAAGCATAAATATAGAAAACTTTGGGGCGAATTTGGAATATAGACAAATTGAAAAGCCTAGGGTCCGCTTCCCTGGTTTATGTTCTCTTGACCCTGATTTTGTTTCCGGCAATTCACTCCTCTCCCAAATCTTGTTTTCCGTTTGATTTCCGCAGCTAGGTTTTGGAAATGAGAGGATTGTTGAACAAGCTGGTCTCTCGATCTCTCACCGTCGCCGGAAAATGGCAGCAGCAGCAACTCCGGCGTCTCAACATCCATGAGTATCAGGTCTGTTCTCGTTCTCTAGGGCGTTTCTTTTTACGCCTTTTAAGCTTTACATATAGGGAACACAGTAGATACATGTATTGCTTCCAGTTTCCATGTATAATTATTTATCAAGGAGTGCTTGCGGATGAGCAGAGGCGTGTGATTATAGATCAGCTGCTTAGGATGTATGGAATGTAGAAGAGAGTATCTTAATTGCAGGAAAAATGAAGTTCCGGTGAGATATAGATTTGACCGAAGTCATGAAAATAGATTGCAAGGTGTTACAACTTGTAGCTCACGTCTAAGTCTTGGATTCGTTAAATTGGTGTTCAGTCTCATGATTAACGGAGTGGTACTAAATGTGTGGATTCAAGGTGGTAATGGATGACTGAATTTTTGTTGTTGACAGGGTGCTGATCTGATGGGGAAGTACGGGATCAATGTTCCTAGAGGAGTTGCTGTTTCTTCTATCGAGGAGGTGAAGAAGGCAATTCAAGAAGTATTTTCTAATCATAACGAGGTAATCATTTAGATGCTAAATCATTCATTGCTTAGCTAATAGTTGATGCATTCTTTCTGCGGAAACATTAGGTCGTATGAGTCAAATTATAATTAAAACAATTGAAAACTCTGGCTACTTGCTGTATAGTCTTAATTTCTTTATTTCTTCCATTTTGTGGGGTAGATAGTTTCCTATTTGATGATTTTTTGAGTGTAATGCTGAATAATGCCAACTGTGTGTCTGTCGCAGTTAGTGGTTAAGAGCCAAATTCTGGCTGGTGGACGAGGCTTGGGAAAGTTTAAGAATGGCTTTGAGGGTGGAGTTCACATTGTTAAAACTGACAAGGTTGAAGAGACAGCTGGTAATGAAGATCAGTTTTTTCTCTTTAGAAATTTTTAAATTAATCCAGTGGTTATTTTCATTACTTTTTTGGTATGTTTTAATTCTCTTTATGTTAAGATTATTGGTGATGTTATGTATCTTGGATGGCATGTTGGCGCGGATTTGATTATTTGCTGTAGGCAAATGAATCACAATTGTCTCAAGTATTCATAATAATTGATTGAATATTCGATCAGTCATAGCTTCAGAACCATGCAAAATGTCAGTCAGCTATTTTATGCTTTAGCCGTGAAGTTTCTTGAGATTTTGGTTTTCTATGAACCAATTTGTTCGAGTTATGACCTGACTACCTAAGGTGCAGAGCCTGATTTTGTGTATGTGTAGCTTTGTTCTTATGCTTACTGAAATCGCACAACTGGCTTTCTGTAACTTTGATTGGTTAATCCAAATTATCAAATGTACTTTCTTAAACTGAACTGAAAATATTATATTGCTATAGCCTTTAGCAGATGGGCATATCTCGGAATTCGCTGTTCAGGCTCATGTTAGAGTAAAAGTTAGCTAAATGCTATGTTTCTTTGGATTGTCTCAGCAGATAGGTTTTTTACGTACGGCCAGAATTCGCTTAAGTCTCTCATGTTTGAGTCTGAAATTAGACCTGGAAGTTGACACTGTTTGCTGTTGTTTGTGATAATTGATCTTTATAGTTGATGATATTTTATGGTAGCCATTTGTGGCAGCTTTTTCTGTCAAGTATTTTGGCAATATATATGTTTAAGAATGTTGTGTGGATGCATTATTTGCTTGATGTGATTAAGGAAAATCAATCCTGTGCAATTTTGTTTGGTGATCTGTCATGTATTTGGAGTTCGCTCTGATCCTTCCTCGCATATTTATTTCATGCAGGAAAGATGGTTGGTCAAATACTTGTTACCAAGCAAACTGGTCCTCAAGGAAAAGTTGTCAGCAAGGTTTGGCATCATAAATTTCTTCAATGTAGAATTCGTGTTGACGTCATCCGAAAACGATTTAATCAATGTTTTTTCTCATATATATTTGCATCAGATGTACATTTGTGAGAAGTTGTCACTTATCAATGAGATGTACTTTGCAATCATGCTTGATCGTCAAACCGCTGGGCCTGTATGTTTCGTTGTCTCAGAAAATTCTTTCCCTTTTCCTTTTATTTTCCGATTCAGACTTTCTAGTCTCTGTATATTTTCCTGTATTGCAATTCGAAAGTATATATGTGTTGAACTGAAGATGCATGCCTTTTCTTTTCAGCTTATTATTGCCTGTAAAAAGGGAGGGACCAGCATTGAAGACCTTGCAGAGAAATTCCCCGAGTTGATTATAAAGGTTCTCATCCCTTTTTTTTTCTATGAAATCTTTCATTCTGATCTAACTGCTATCTTTGTTCCATATCTAATTTTACTAGTCATTTTTTATAGGTTCCAATTGATGTGTTTAAAGGAATCACTGATGAAGATGCAGCAAAAGTAGTTGATGGCTTAGACCCAAAGGTAGCAGATAGAAAAGAATCAATTGAGCAAGTGAAGAAATTATACAAGCTTTTCTGCGAGAGTGACTGCACTTTGTTGGAAGTGAGTAATCCCTTATTTTCCTCGACTGTTATATAAACTGTCAATCCTATATGACTCTGTTTTAGCACCAATATCTTGTTGTGAACCATTCTTATTCTTTCTGCAGATCAATCCTATGGCAGAAACTTCTGACAACCAGTTGGTAGCTGCTGATGCTAAGTTGAATTTCGATGATAATGCTGCTTTCAGGCAGAAAGAGATCTTTAGTCTCCGTGATCCAACACAGGAAGACCCCCGAGAGGTGCGCTATAATAAAGTTTTGAAAAGTGAATTCATATGACAATTACCTGTGGTTCTGTCTATCTTTATATTTGTTTGGTTGGGGAGGGGGAGGTTCATAAATCTTTTGGCTCTAATTCACTGGTTTAATTCAGTGTTTCCCTTTGTTGAGCATAGTGGAGGATTAGATTATAAGTTGTTGATATTTCTTGACAATGGGTTGAGATTCATTTATGAACAAATAGGATTTTGTTGATTTAGGACCCTACTAGTACTATCTGCTTGAAACAGAAACTACTGAAAGCATGTACAAAAGCTAAGAATTATGACCAGAATTTTTCAAATCTAATACGGAGTTACTTTTTTCTTGTACAAAAAATAAAGAAAAATTAGAGAAAATGACTCATAGCGCGCATACTACACGTAAAAGGGCAGCCTAGTGGACTAAACATCTCGCACTCAAGCAGGGGTCAGGGAAGGGCCATATCCCAAGGGGCGAATTATGTGCAGCCTACCCTAATGCACAGTGGCTCATTGTCAAGCACTGAGACTCTTGTTGCTCCAAGTTTCCTATCCATAGCGTGCATTATGTGTACAACCTAAGAACTATGACTAGATAGTCTTGTAATATGTCAATGAGGGGAAAAAGGGTAAACCAAGATTGGCATCTTGGTGTAGTTTTATTCATCTTGTTTACCCTTAATATTAGGAGAGCCTTAGAAAATTCACTGGTTCATAAAATAAATCGAGTATTTGAAATTATTTGGGAGTTTTATAGTACATATGAGTGTTCTTGGTTCCGTCTGCTTGCATATATATCTACTGATTTCGTTTACTCGATTGAATTCTGAAAAGTGATGCTGCTGTTATAGGTTGCTGCTGCCAAAGTGGATTTGAATTACATCGGACTAGATGGAGAGATTGGGTGCATGGTGAACGGTGCTGGATTGGCTATGGCAACTATGGACATTATCAAATTGCATGGAGGAACACCGGCCAATTTCCTTGATGTTGGTGGGAACGCTTCTGAAAACCAGGTAATGAGATCAAAATGAAGTAATTTTATTTTTTCTGCCTATATCATCATCAATTGCTTTTGTCCTCGGTATTATCATTCATCGAAATCTTGAAGGATTTTCTGTGGTGCAGGTGGTTGAGGCATTTAAAATTTTGACTTCTGATGAGAAGGTGAAAGCAATTTTGGTTAACATTTTTGGCGGAATTATGAAATGTGATGTGATCGCCAGTGGAATTGTTAATGCTGCCAAGCAGGTACATATATCTTCATTGAACTGTGTCCTACATGAGCTTGCAAAATTAATGGCTAACCTTAGTTTAACATGTAAAATCATGCCCACGAAAGTGTTTTTTACTGAAACTTATCAAAGCATTACTTGTATAATGGTCCGTTCTAGGTGCAACTTAAAGTACCAGTTGTAGTTCGCTTGGAAGGCACTAATGTCGACCAAGGAAAGAGAATTCTGAAGGTAAATGCTAACAATGAAACATGATAAGTTTCATTGGTATTATAAAATTGTTCATCAAATGTTCGTCATTTGAGTTGCTCCTGTTAATCAATGTGTTTGCAGGAAAGCGGAATGACACTAATTACAGCCGAGGACTTGGACGATGCTGCAGAGAAAGCAGTAAAAGCAATCAAATAATTCGGTTCAGACATCAAGAAACAAACCCAGATAATGGTCCTTTCGACTTTAGAACTCTTTCGAGTAATTTTGGTGAATTAAATCAATTGAATCTCTTACAATAACATAGAGGGACGAGGGTTGCTACCCTTCCAATTTCTTTTTTCCAGTAAAAATATTCCGATCGTTATGCGAATTTGTTATGATCTCTTTCGATAATTTATCATCCCATGTCACTGAAATGTCTTTGGATGAGTTTAATTCACCATGAAATTGGCAGTGATTTGCTCATTTACCTTATTTTAGACGTTGAATTAAAGGATAAATTTGATTCTACAAAAGTCATGACACAAATTTCATTAAATTATTTGGCGAATCAACTAATACGAACCTTTATCTAACACTTCTCTTCAATGACTGAGCTATCCTCTTGGCAATGCAGTATGCAGTTGATTCAATCGTGGTCATCGGGTTAACCCCGATTGCACTGGGCAACACGCTCCCATCACAGACAAACAAGTTTTTCACCTCCCAGCTTTCGCATTTTCATCAACTGCACCGTTTTCCGGTGAATCTCCCATTCTACGACTGCCCATTTGATGAGCCGAAAATAGTGTATTATAGTGGTCTTCCTTTGTCTTCAGCCCCCCGGTCACAGTCACTGTGTCCAAAAACTCCTCCAAGTCCGCCTCCTTTATCCCCTTACAGGCCAGCCTCTGCCCGTCGCTCCGGTGGGTCCCCACTTCCACCGCCCCTGCTGCTACT
>CAOJBJ010919964.1:0-10967 GCA_948291685.1 Euphorbia celastroides | reverse complement strand
TGTTAACTCCTTCTCTAGTCTCATCAATGAGGACTATATCATCCGCAAACAACATGCACCACGGAACATCCTCTTGGATTTTGCTAGTTAATTCATCCATAACTAAAGCAAACAAGTATGGGCTCAAAGCAGAGCCTTGATGTAAGCCTATAGTTATAGGGAATTCTTTGGTCAACCCGCCTCTAGTTTGTACACTAGTAACTGCCCCCTCGTACATATCCTTAATCAAGTTAATATACTTAACATGAATGCCCTTTCTCTCTAATGCCCACCACAACACTTTTCTCGGGACTTTATCATAGGCCTTTTCAAGATCTATAAAAATCATATGAAAGTCCTTCTTTTTCTCTCTATATATATCCATCAAACTCCTGAAAAGAAAAATAACTTCCGTCGTAGACCTACTTGGCATGAAACCAAATTGATTTTCAGAAACCTTTGTGATACTCCTAATATGACGCTCAATCACTCTCTCCCAAAGTTTGAGCGTGTGACTCATAAGTTTAATGCCTCGGTAATTGACACAATCTTGTATGTCACTCTTGTTCTTGAAAATAGGGATTAAAATACTCCTCCTCCACTCTTGTGGGATTTTCCGCGTCATATAAATAGCGTTAAATAGTTTGGTTAGCCAAACTATTCCTTCCTCACCGAGGCATTTCCATGCCTCAATTGGGATGCTATCCAGCCCACAAGCTTTTCCCATCTTCATCCTCTTCAAAGCTTCTTTCACTTCATTGTGCAAAATTATTCTCGTATAATTGAGATCCCTACCTTCTTCCCCTATGTCAATATCTGTAATCTCTTTATCACTTCCATCATTAAATAATCCATCGAAGTATCTTCTCCACCTCTCTTTAATCTCCTTATCCCCTGTTAAAACTTGACTGGTCTCGTCCTTAATGCTCCTAACTCCATCCAAGTCTTTACTCCTTCTGTTCCTCAATCGGGCTAGCTTGTACATATCTCTCTCTCCTTCTCTTGTTCCCAACTTTTGGTATAGAGTATCAAAATACTTACCCCATGCCTCACTAACCGCTTTCTTAGCTTCCTTCTTAGCCTTCTTGTACTTCTCAAAAGCATCATCATTTGGTGCTTTTGGTAACATCTTGTACCAATGTCGCTTCTCCTGTATAATCTTTTGAACTTTCTCATCCCACCACCAAGCTTCCTGGGGTCGAGATCCTCCCCCCCTTGACACTCCTAATACTTCACTTGCAACCTTTCTCATACAATCTCCCATAGCTTTCCACATAGAGTCTGAATCAACCCCAATATCGCCAAAACCTTTTTCTAGGACCTTCTTCTTAAACTCCATTTGTTTGGTTCCCTTAAGAGTAACAATGTTTCAGAAGGTTTCCAAACATAGCATGTGGCTCAAGACGGCAAGGGTCAAGAAATATCAGTGTCAAAAGTAGTCTAATTAAACTTGTCTACCTGTAAATCCACAAGAAAGGCCGCTTCCACAAGTAATTTATATGCACTCAAAGGGCATAAAACCTATCATAAATAACACCATACTCTCTAGAAGAAACAAAGCATGAACTTGCTAATAGACAATCTTATTTCTTGTATGTCTCTACTAAGATATTAGATAACTGATTTTCCAATTAATATCGCAATCACACCCACAAATCACATATATATAGAAACGGTAACTGGTTACTTTATTTATCAGGGAGGCCACAGGTTCCATTTTTACTGATACAATCAACATGGGATAAATTCTCAGAAACAAAAACTTGCAAATAATCTCAAATACAAAGTTAAATCAATCAAGGATTCAAACAGACATCAAAGCAAGCCTGGTGCAAAATTCCTCTTATTGGCTCTTATAATTATACTCAATCACCTGGCAATCAAGCAGGGAATCACAATAAAGCAAAGAAAATGCAGTAGCAATCAAATGCTTCAAGAAATAGCTAAGGACATAAAGAAACTAAACATTGGGTAATAAATTACCAGGCACCGGGACAGGTTTTTTCACTTCAGCTTCCAATTTTTCCGATGGTTTAATCGAAGTCAAATCGAAGCCACCTCCAGGAAAGCTGGAAGCAAACTTAGCGGAATTGCTCCTCCGAAAGAAACCGAGAGAAGATTCCTCAGAGAATTCTCCATCACCAATCCTACTCGACGGCGAGGAAACAGGAGTCGATGTTCCAAGCAAAGAGCCAGTGGGATTATAGCTCCCGACCACCGCAACCGGTTCTCCACCGGCGCTAGGTCTGCGGAAAGCAGACTGCTCAGGCACAGGAAGAGGCGAGGTAACGCGGTGAGCGAGATTATCCGAAAGATGACGCGGCGGAGGAATCATGACGGGAGACAAGGAATTGCTGACGGGAGAATTGGAAATCGGCGGCGAGGTGGAATCGGGCGGAACGGATTGAGTCCGATTCGGCGGCAGCGATTCGTTGGGAGTGAAGAAACCGACCTGGCGGACCTTGGGAACAGCGCGCCAACTCCGATTGGTATCCATAGAGGTCGAGTATCAGAGATCGAATTTCCAGGTCCGGCGAGAGTTGGATTGATTCAACGCCATTGATTGAGAGAGAACTGAAGAATTGACAGGCAGCAAGATGACTAATGAGTAGTGGCTGGGTTGAGGACTAAAACGCTGCGTATTGGATGCTGTTTCGAATTAGGAAGATATTTTGGGGTTGCGAATAGCAGTATCCCGTATAAATACTAGTCACTTTATAAATAATAAAAACTATAAAAATACTTAAATTTGATTGGAGGTTTATAACTCTTCCGATTTACTAGATGGAATTTTAATAAATTTTAGTTTTTTTTGAAATATGTGTAACACACTAACACTTGTTAGAATTGATTCTATATAATAGTATAGAAAGTGACTATTTTTTTAATATTAATTTGTAGTTACGAGTTTTAGAGAGAACGAATGATCATTGTTAACTCTACTTCTATGCTCATGGTATCCTTAATTACAAATTAATTCCTCTATCTGTTTGATCAAAGTCTATCACACTGGAGTTTTATTAAATATTTAAGCAATACCACAAAATATCAAGATTTCCAAGTTGTGAATTGCATGGAATGCCACGTGTCGCCCCTGCATGCATCCACCTGTATCCCCCCATCTTTTTAGCCCATTCTTCCTCCTCTTTCTCCCCCTTTCCCCCAATATGGCAGATCCCGGTCGCCCCTCCGCCGCCCCCAGGCCCCAATTCTCCGCCGCCAACCACCACGCCTCCACCTTCCTCCGCAAGCTCCAATCCCATGACCCTCCTAATCTCCGGCTCAATCCTCCTCCTCCTCCTCTCCGGCATCACCGCCACCGTCAATTTCGGTACTCTCATATTCTTCTCTCCTCTAATAATCCTCTCCATCCCGATTTGGTTCCCGATCGCCACCGCCCTCTTCTTCGCCGTCGCCGGGATTCTCCTCTTCGGCGGATTCCTGGCGGCGACGGTGGGCGGAGGGTGGTGGATGTATAGATACTACCGGGGGATGAACCCGCCGGGTTCGGGTCGGGTCGATTACGCGTGGAGTCGGATCTATGATACGGCGAGCCACGTGAAGGATTATTATTGACAAAACAAAGTGAAAGATGCCGCTCCCGGTGCGTAAAAAAGGGATTTATTTTATGGTAAATTAACTTTGCTTCTTTTTTTAATCTTTTGGTGGTTTTGATGTCTAATTTTTGTCACATTATGATTAACAGGGAGATTTTCGCGTTTGTAATGTTTGTGAGTTATTAGTGAATAACATGTTGGATTTTAATTTTTTTTTGGTGTGTGGAGCAATTTACCTGTTCAGTTTGTCTATTTTAATTAGTGTATAAAACCTGGAGATATCATTGATAAATTATTGCTTCATTGGTAGAGGATAGAAATGTGGATATCTTCGGGTTGAATAAGATATGGACATGTTTGGATGCACATTGACGTGTGATGCATGATTTTTCTGGAACTAAGCACCGAGTGCGAATTAATGTGTTGAACTGATTGTCTGTTTTGAGCTTTGCCTATTAGGATTTTTTAAGCCTAGCTTGTGACGTCTTTATTTCCTTTAAGAAATAGCTGACCGTACACGTTCTGATCGTAAGCGACTAAGCGTGTATTTTTGTCGTACATACATAGAGTTTGGGAAGCTTTTCGCATATGAAGCATAATTTAATTGGGTTCATACTTTTAGTTAATTATCACTGAAAAAATTGCATATGTTCGTTTATTGAAACTTGTATCTCATTTACCTATTTGGATTAAAAAACATTATTTTCTTCATACACACTAAAATTCCGTTCAAAATATATGTAAACATCCTATCTGGATATTATAATAGACTTTTATAATCTTTGGCTTAAAATATTAGAGTATGATGTAAAATAACCAAATACAATTTGGGATTAGAATACACTATAGAAACTCTTGACTTTTTTTTATGCAGTAAATTTTTTCTCCAATTTTTACCTTCTCCTTCATACTCTTCGGTAAAGGTGACTCGATTCCACCTTCCACACTGGTAACCTTTTTTGTCAAAGTGATCTTCTATATAATCACTTCCGATACTTCGATTTACTATTAAATTCTGAAGTTCTATTTTATCGGTTTTGTAATGTTAATATGCAAGGCGTAAGTTGGAGATAAGAGCTGGCTGAAAGGTGCGAGAAAAGTTTGTAAAGAACTCTGCTTGTTCCTTCAGCGTTGCTTGAGTTCTTTCGCAGCGATGCTTGAGTTCTATCACGACGTAAACAAATGCACTCTAGTGCATTATTGTGCTTCTTTTGTATTGTTATGATAGTTGTTTCTTTCCATTTTAATGTCCTTTTGGTCATTGTTTTTGTTGTGATTTGTGAGTTTATGATTCCCTGCTTCAATTTGAATAGTAATTGGAATTTTGGTTTTTTCCAGTTGAATTTGCTTTGGTCAAATATTTTTATAGTTATATTTTACAAATTACTTTCTATGAGAAGAAAACGTATGCAACACGATTCAATTTCATCTCAACATACACGTATGATAGAATTTCTATACCTTTGATCTTTATACATGAAAACATGAAGAAGAATTTGAATTCATATGCCTTTAATACTCATACATCTAATTTGAAAGTTATGGAAATTCTATTTTGAAAAACAAAAATGCATATGCACATGGAAAGATGTATGACTTTACTTGTATGAATTCATTTGTAAAACTTAGAAAGCAAGTTTACTTTTCTGAAAATCTTAATTTCAATAAAACGACATTTTCAAAGATTAAGAAAATTTCTAAAATGTATGAAATCTTTTAGAAATTATGGATATTTTCAAAAATGGATATTTTCAAAATGTACGGAAGTTTTGGAAAGTATGAATATTTTTAAAATGTATGAAATTTTTGAAAAAACTATTGGCAAATATTTTAAAAAAATGAGAGCAAGTTGAGAAATATTTTTAAATCAAATAAAATATGAATAAAATTAGCAGAATAGAGTATTCAATGCAACCTTCTAAAAAAATTCCGGGTAATTTTTCATCAACTTTCCACATCAACATCGCTTTATAATCTACGGCCGAGAAGAAGTCAAATTGCAACCATCAAAATTGGGTGCTTTTCAGTTCGACCACCTAAAGCTTTAGCCTATACCTATTAAATATTCCATACGTTCTTATCTTACACTAGCTTCATATCAATGATACCATATTATATAAACTTAAAAATAAAATAAACCACCTCATAGACCAAACAGTTTATTTATTAAAAAAAATGAAGAATGTGTTCTTTATTGCCAAATTTATTGTTCAGCTGCACATCAGAACTGATAAAGACGAATGTCACTTATAATTAATAAAATTCATTCAAGCCCATAAATCAATTAAAGTTCTAAATCCGACCAACGTAAACCATGCCAGAAACTGATCGCGTAAACATCATATATTATGTTAAGTGCGGTGTACAAATTTTTGTTCTAAATCTACGACAACAACACAATGAAAATTTCAATTCACTGGCAAAATTTCAAGATTATTCAACTCCAAACCCCTTTTTTCCTATTTTTTTTTTATTATTATGTAAACTTTTTCGATTTTACAATCAATATTTCAATTCATCGCTTGTCAAGTACCCAGGCATAGGACTGGCACGCGGCGAGCGGAAGGGGACTTCGTTCATCTGCTTACCGTTACTATCATAATAAATTACGCCCGAGAAATCTAACGGCTGACACTTATCCCCCATCAAGATCGCCTTCTGCCAGACCCCACCATCTCCAAACTCATCTCCGACGCCGTTTCGCCCCCATCGCTTCTTGTTCACCAGCGTGATCGCCTTGTTGCTCAAGTGCGACAGCAGCTGCTTCGGCCGGACCAGCGGCGACTTCGGCGAGAACATCGGGCTCCGATCGCCGCCTTCGCTGAGGTGGCGGCCGTGGGGGGACTTGAAGGACGGCTTTTTGAGCTTGATCGAGACTCGGCCGGCGCGCTTGGCCAGAAGCGCCATCAGAGAGGAGACTGACATGAGGAAATCTAGAGTTAGCCGCTTCGGGGCGGCGGAGCTGTGGTGGTGCTCGTGCTCTGGCGAGGAAGTCAGGGCCATTTTTGGTGGTGAATTGATTTTGATTTTGGTTGGGGTGGAAAGAATTGATGGCGGGGGGAGTGATGTGGGGGTTATATAGGGGACAAGGGGCTGAAGTGGGTGACCGGTGGTTGTTTTGTTTTAGGCTTCTAGAAAGTTGACTTGTGATTCTGTATTTGGCCCTTGCCTAATTTCATTTCTCAAATCCATTTTATAATTCTGGGACGTATTATTTATTTAAAAATAAGTGGACATTGAATAATATATTTAAATAATATATTTTTGCATTGAACGAACGAATTTGACATTGAACCTCATATTGTGACCTTAATATTTAACCAAGGTTATTTAGATATTGCATTTCCAATATCGCAATTGTTTTCATGTAGAGGCTGAAAATAATTTTTCTTGAATAACATCGCGATAAAATTTTCCAAAATAACTCATACGATCGTAATAGTATAACTTTATATTTATGTCGTTTGGTGGTAGGTGTACCAAATGTTTAATGAGATAAAAATTTTAGTTTGGCAATTAAAAATGAAGATGCAATTTTAGATGTCACAGGTTCGAGTTCATACTTGAATGAAAATGGATGAAGTTTTACTTTATTATTGACAGGATGAGACAAATTAAAAAAAAATGCAGTACATTATATAGAATAAAAGTTAAGTCAGAAATTCTTTTTAATATGCCACGCCAATTGAATTTTATATCTGGAAATTTTATGTTTACTAGAAGAAAAAGTTTGTTGTGTGCGAAAACACATTATGATTGAAAATAGATACAATGGGTAAGCAATAAGGCACTAACACTACTGCAACCACTGTAAATTGTTATCATAAAATTTTCTTTAAAAATAGAATTTACACCATGTAATATATATATATATATATATATATATATATATTTATATATTCGAAAAGTCATTGCAAATAACATTATTTTCTTATGTAGTGACAAGTGATTTTAATCTAGTATTTAAGACTGAACCTTTGATTTATTGATCACAAGTTCGATTCTACGTTTTGATAGGCAATACTTATGCTTTTCTAATGATTATTGAAAACTCAATATGAGATATTTTTTTGTAAAAAAAGAGATGTACACTTGTGTGCAAAACATTGTTTGTTAAACTCGAACGCACACTTAAAAATTGTTTGTTTGAACAGAAAAAACATTCTTTTACAATTAAAATAAGAAAAAAATTCTTCAACTTTTGGGTGTCCCGTTCAGGTCAATGATTCTCCGAAAGCACTTATTTTAAAATTTCAATTATTTTATACTTCATTGAATTAATAAATGATAATATTATCTTTTTATTTCATTAAAAATATACATAAACCTTCATTGATGTAAATCGCGGGCATAAATATACAACTAAGTTTATCAACACAACTACATAAGTACTATTCTTATGACGCGAGAATAAAAGATTATACAAATTTTTCTTTATTTTTGAAAGAAACTGGAAATTCATAGCTCAGTAAAAAAATATGTGTTCAATACATGTGAGGAATATAAGGGGAGTTTTTAAGGGTATGAAGTTCTTAAAAAGTATCTTTTCATTCAGTGGCTCCCATTGTTTTGAATAATATTAACTAAATAAAAAGTAAAAATAGTGTGGATCTTTAAAAAATGAAAATTATTGAATGTTTGGGTATTCTTAAGAATCCGATATCGTATATAAATTTTCCTATATAAAGCGTAAAACATAAAAAAAATTGGATTACAATTTAGTGTCACCATTGAATAGTTGATACATATGCCATTTTTAAGAAATAGAGAGAGAAAGGAAGAGAAAGAGATTAACATGTAAGAAAGATGTGATAAATGTGGAACCCTGAATGAAAAGAAGCTAAATGATACACTAAAAGGACAATTGATTTCCCTTTCATAAAAAATCATACAGTTTTTCAATTTTTTTCAACTGAATATATTGACTATTAAATATGTGCTTAATGACTAGATTTTAGAGGTTATGGTACTAAGAAAAATTATTTTTGGTAATTACTATATATGGAATTAGAGACAAAAATGGGGAAAAAGAAGATGAAATGATAATTCCGTTGACCCAAAATTCGGTGGGCAACATGCATGGGAATTTTTTATACAGTACCCGATACTTAGTACCGGTTTTAGATTTAATGGTGAGGAATTTTTTGAAATAATTTTAATTTAATAAAAATTGAAAAGAGTATGGGTCTATAAAAAGAAATGAGTCATTGAATTAGGGTACTCTTAAGAACGTGATACCTCTGTAAAATCCCACATGCATGCCGCAAGTTGGCCCACTAAGAGATTTGTAGTGGCCACGTGTGCTGATTTGGTTGGTGCGGTAGATGGTCAGGGCGCACTAGCTGATTTTCTCTCCACGTGTCAAACACTTTGCACTGGCAAATGTGTAAATAACTGACTATCAATTTTCAATAAAATCATTTGTTGTTATCGACTCGTCTGTCCATTAAAAATATCGATAGACCTTGTTAGTTGTGGGTTGAAGGGGATTCGGGTTAGTATCGACGATCTATACTAAAAAAAAATTAAAAAGTGGACAACAAATTACGTGAATATATCAAATTTTTAAGTTAATTTCACCTAAACAATTTTTTAATTATCAACGCAAAAACTTATTGTTAAAAATATTTATCATGTCTACCACATTTTTAATTGTATCTTGCTTTTATTTAGATTTTGTTTTCTTTGGCATTAATTTTTTGTTTGTTTTTCTAACATGTCGCTTCAAAATATTGTATACACATCCATATAATCTTTTTGGATTGTTTTAAACTACCACCTATCTAATAACTTCTAGTAGACATATTGGAGGTTATTGAAATTACAAGAGCTTATAAAATTAAAACACCTATAATATCTTAATAAATGCGTAATATCTATATAACACAAAAATTTGTAATCAGGAAACGAAAAACAAATATCTAAACTGTTCCTTATACTATATAGTATATATTGAAGACATTTTTTTCGAATTGGTTTCAAACTACATCACATATATGCTAACCATATTCCAATTTCTAATACATATATATCAAATTTATGTTAGAGAATCTCTCCAATACAAATATAATAAAACTAATCATCATACGCTAAGACATTCCATGGTTATTGTATAAAACCGAAGAAGAATGTTTAAGTCAAATACCAAAATGTTTAGAAAATTATCAAGGATAATTGTATAAAACCAAAGAAGAACATTTAAGTAAAAAATCAAAACGATTCAGCTGATTAGACTCAGGTGGGTTGATCAACTTGCCCTCAAATTAAAATTACAAAAATGACACGTTATTTGGAGAAAATAATAAAATAAATGGTGCTCTGTGCCGTATCAACTGGTCTAGTGGGTCGGGTCTGATCCATTGTAAGTGCAACTCAATTTTTCGTGTGTTTCATGTTTTCTTTGGACCCACCAATATTTATGTGACCAAGTCTTTTACCATTCATTTTGTTGTCAATTATAATGGCGCACTTGCATGATTAATAAATGTTTTGTGGAGCCAATCTTATGTTATGTCAGTTTTTTTAAAATATTGTTAGGGATGTAATATGTAGCTTATAATGGTGTGTCACATACATCAATTTGTACTATTCTATACTGTGAAACTTAAATCCGATATGTTCAAAAGTGAATTCATTGGGTATATTTAAGGAAAATTGATACGAATATACCATACTTCCAAATTATTTACATAAATTGTTCAACAAGAAAATTATTTACATAAATGACATAAATGTCATATTTAGTTTATTATTTACAAAAATAACAACTATAAATACCATCACTGTTTTTCTATTTTTCTTTTATGTTTTTTTCTCCGCTTTCGTTGCCTTCTCTTCTTCCTTTTCTTTATCTTCCAAATCGAAATCACCCAGTCGATGGCAGTGTTTGGATTCTCTTTACAAATTCTTTGTCTCGCCCGAAATATAAAGGTTTGAAGACCGCATCAACTTTTTCGAGATTTCGTGGTTCGGTTTCTTGACGGTATAGTTCTTTTCTTCAATTCCGATTTCAATCTTTCTGTTGCCTTTATTTTCATTCTGAATCCGATTTCGATTTTGATATTAGTTTTAATTTGCTTTGTTAATCTGCCTTTTGATGTTGTTTTGCGTTCTGCTTTTATACCTTCTTTCTCAACTTTGCTGTTTCGAGATTTATACATATTCGATCTTTCGGTGCCTTTGATTTTCATTCTGATTTCGATTTCGGTTTTGATTTCAGTTTCAATTTGCTTATTTTTCTTCTTGTTTTTCTGTTCTATCTACTTCTGCTGGGAAATCTCAGCTCAATCACCGTGATGCTTTCGTCTCTCTCGAAGAACAAGTGCTCTGACAATTAGTTCAAAATGTTTTTCTTTGTTCTTGTGTTGCTTTTATCGGATCTGGATTTTACTTTGCAGCTGAAGTGTTGATATGCTCATTATTGCATTTTTT
>CAOJBJ010919192.1:0-16207 GCA_948291685.1 Euphorbia celastroides | reverse complement strand
CGGAGAAGCCTTCTTACAGAGTTTTCCAGGAAAAGAGTACCGTCCTCTAATCCCTATTCTCTAACCTCAGAGTTTTCTAGAAACAGAGTACCCTCCTCTATTTCCTATTCTCTGGTCTACGGAGTTTTTCAGAAACAGAGTACCCTCCTCTATTTCCTATTCTCCTGACACACTGATAGATACCGTTTCCAATAGCACACTCACTTTTTCTTGATCGTTCTTTCGTCAACTTTTCTTCGTCTTCAATTCTCCTATTTATAGCCTTTAGAAAAGTTACCGTTGCTTTCGGACCGTTTCGAA
Source organism: Euphorbia celastroides (assembly GCA_948291685.1). NCBI lineage: Eukaryota > Viridiplantae > Streptophyta > Magnoliopsida > Malpighiales > Euphorbiaceae > Euphorbia > Euphorbia celastroides. The sequence continues at coordinate 15,907 of CAOJBJ010919192.1, read as the reverse complement.
TTTTTCGAACTGAAAGTTGAGAAAATTCCGAACGTTACTCACAACGATAACTTCCTATTGGTGGCTTCTGTTCTAGGAAACGATGAAGAACAGCTACTCCTGAAATATGCAGGCTTTGACCTTGAGTTGTTGGATTTTGATTTGTGTAGCAATTTCCAAGGTAGCGGTTAGCCGGAATCAGGTAATGCGCAATTTCTGGATGTCAGGTGCGCCATTCCTCCTGTCCCTTCCCGCCTCCTGCTTTTTCAGAGTGTATTAAATGCGCACTCGTCTCTTTCTTCGACCGCATTAAATGCTACGTCCTTTTTGTCGAAGTTAGACAGCTGGACATAAGACAAACCAATTTTGAATTGTTTGCTTACGCCTATCTCAGCGCGATTTATCCTCAGTGAGCTTTCTCCAATATGCTTTCTTCCTTCACTGAGATTCTTCAAAACCGGAACAAAACGACCTTCAGCGAGCTGTCCCTTCAGCGTGGTTTTTGGTATTAGCGAGACTGATCCAACAAATTTTATATAGAATGTTTCTCATGATACTTAAATAAAGGGTTTTCTTTTCTTTTAAAATGAAAACTAAACTTATTAGCAATCGATTGAAAATTTCTATGTTTCTCACATTTCTTGACATAAAAGAAGATTAGTTGCCTGACTTGCCTCAAATTCTTGTTTGACTTCATTACAGATTATCTTAATTTCTGTCATTTGACATTGGCCAACTGGCACTGTGCCTACGACAATTAAGCAACCCGCTGATTTAGTAGAATAAACGAGGATTAAGGAATTGGATTAAGTACCAACGGGTGGTAGCTCAGTTGGCAGAGCGGAGCTGCAGGTGATCTGATGGTCACGGGTTCGAACCCCACCACCCGCTGGGAAACTTTAAGCCTTAATCCGCAACCCGGTCGAGCAGAATTAGTCGGATCCCGTCAAAGATGAGTTCAGAATACTTGTGGTTATTAAAAAAAAAAGGGAATTGGATTAAGAAATTGAAATGACAAATGGAGAAATTATATTTTTCCCAATTGATAAACACCCAATTATTAAAAAAACGTATAAAATAAACACCCAAATCCAATCACCCACCAATAAATAATCCCCAGCACACCTAATCAAAAGAATACTAACCACAATTATACACACATTAAATGACTAAAACCAACACAGTAGCCAACAATAACAAACACATGTTCTTCAACACAGTAGCCAACAATAACAAACACAATTATACACACATGTGACTAAAACCAACACAGAGCCAAATTAGGGAATCTGGTGCAACGTCTTGACAGGTAAACAGTGCACCCGTCCTTAGGCGAGATCGTCGGATTATAGACGATATCATCACAGCCGTCCGTTTTGGCCCGCTTCAAATCGAGCAAAGTCGAAAACAAGGCGATCAATAAGACCAAATGGTTCAACGCATACCTCTGGCTCACACACTGGTGGGGCCCAGCCCCGAACGCCAAAAAGTTCCTTTTGAACACCTGGTCCTCTTGCCGTCCTTCGGAAAACCGGTCCGGGTCAAACCGGTCCGCTTCCTGAAACCCTTGAAACGAGCTCTCATAAACCGACGGGAAAACAATCGTCCCCTTCGGTATAGTGTACGATTCCGTCAACGGGAAATCCGTCATTGCGATGTGCGGCACCAGCGTCGCCGGAATCTAATCACCTCACGCGCCACCGCCTGCGTGTATTTCATTTCCCTGATTTGGTCAGCTGAGATCAGAGTTTCGGATTCCGGCGACCAGACGCTCAGCACTTCCGCCCGCACTTTGGTCAGGACCGCCGGGTGAGATTCCAGCAGCGCCACCGCCCAAAGAAGGGAAGAGGTGGAGGCGTCCTGAGCGGCGAAGAGGAAATCGAATAGATAACCGCCGATTTCCTCGTCGCTGGTGTGCGACGGCGCCGGTTCGCCGGCGGATTTGGCGGCGGCGATATCTCTGAGTGTCTCCTGCATCCAGAAATCAACCAACGAACTCGGCTCCTCGTTGTTCGCCATTCTGGCTTTGCTCTGATTGGCGCAGCCGGCGAGAGTAAACGCCAGGCGGTCAACGGCGAGCCTGGCGTCTCGGAATGCGAAACCGGGGAGGTCAACCGGCAGTTTCATAAGCCCGACATTGAACAAATTGTAGTCAAATTTGAATCTCTCTCTAGCTTCAGGATTCAAGTAAGGGCCAACGATTACAGTCTGAGAAGTTTCGAGATTCAAATCACGAGCTAATAACCGCAGAGAAATCGGCTCATCGGGATTTTGCTTCGCTAATTTCTCCCATTTCTTCAAGTGATCGAGGATTATAATCTGCTGGAGATTAGAATAGGTGGCGAGAGCTTTGGGGGTGAAATTGGGGGCGATTCTCCGGCGGAGATCTTTATGATCTTGACCGAACATATAAATCAAATTGTGCTCACCGAACCGAACAGTTTATTCCCAAATGGATGGCCGATGAGCAAAAAAGCATCAGGGCTAACATTGGCGAAAATCTGATGAGAGAGTTCGGAGTCTCGAATAAACACAATGAATCTTCCGATTATGTAATTAGCAGAGAATCCAATAGCAGAAGAGAAAGCCAACTGTTGATCCCAGAACTTGGTGGGATCCCTAACTAAGGAGATTGCATTGCCGATAAATGGAAGAACAAGAGCGGGGCCGGGGATATGGCGTTTTTTGAGGAGATAAGAGATTTGTTCGAGAAAGAGGAGGAAAATGATGAAGGAGACGAGATAGGGGGCCAAAGAGGACAAGGACAAGGTGAGCATTGTTTGGTATGGAAATAAAGAATGAAGAGGAATGAATATATATAGGTTAGAATGGAGAGAAAGAATGGTCTATTAATGGGAAAGAATGGTCAAATAACAGTTGACTTTTAGTGAATGTTTTCTTTTATAAGAAAATATTTTTCAGCAATTACAATTATATTAAATAAAAAGCTCATTTCGAATACAAGGCTTTTGGCTGCTTTAGTGTAAACTAATGCTCCTCTGCTATTTTAAATAGTCATTCTTTACTAATTCATCAAATTGAATGAAAATTTATTATTATTTATCCATGACGTAAGTACCTTTCTTTAGTTACTAATTAATAACTTTATCAATAATTAATTTTGTATTTCATTAATATAAGAGTATATTCAATAAAAATAGTTAAAAAAAAGTGCATTAATAATCTAAATAGAAAAACTAAAAAAACATAAAAAGGTGACAAAAAGATACGGTTACAAAAGAATGGAAGGACTAGTTTTTCCAAATATTTAATGACAAAAATTTGGCAATAATAAAAAAAGTATTGGCAACGGTACATGAGAATGCAAATAATATATACACATCAATAAGGTGTAACTCAGTTGACAATGCAGACAGAATAAGTGGAAAAAAACTATGATTCAAATATTACTAAATTTATTTGTTAGGAGTGGTGAAAAACATTAACTGTAATTAAATAATGAAAATACTTATAGATATTATTCTTTATATATTTAAAAGTTGAGGAACTACAAAAATACTTTCAAAGTTCAGGAATGTTGCCGATTGTTTAGGTTGAATTAGGGGAGATGTTGATGCATTAAACAAGGAATATAAGTCAAACCGTTGAAGACAACATACATTTTGGACTTGTTTATGTCTTATCTAGAAGGTCTTCTTTTCTTTCTTTATAACTACAATATTAACAACACCTTCTTTTTTTTATTAAGTCATTGCTTAATATATTTCTCTTCGATTCTTTGAATATTATGTGCTGTTTTTATTGAATAACACGACTGAATACCTATTTTTATGTTTAATTTTCTCCTAAATAAGCAATGCTGAATAGTTAAGTAAAATCTCAAATTGTTTATCAGAGTTCTAGCTCTAAACCTTTTAAACACACATTTTAATAACCGAAGACAATATTTGAGAAAAAAAAATTCTGCTGTAAAAATAGAAATAAGAAAAGTATTTTTCGATCAAGTTAACAAAAATCTGAGAGCTACATTGGGGTCATAGAACTTGAAATATGTCAAACGAATTTAGAAGAAATGATTAGCTTTCATAAAATACGTAATTGTAGTTTATAAAGTACATTATGTTTTTATAAGGATCTTTGCATTTATCACCTCGAATGTGTCATATTCATTTATGTTAATTATATATAATGAATAATTATGGATTAATGTAAAATGTATTAAATAAGATTGTAATCAATACAGTTAATTAAATTTATTGAAATTAAAAAAATTGAAAGGCACAATAGTACTTTAAAACTCTTTCATATATATATATATATATATATATATATATATATATATATTCACCTGTTACTAAAAATTACAAATTCGACCGGTAAAAATTTATATCTAATGTTTGTAGAGCATTGCAATTTTTAAAAAAGAATTTCTATATTTGTTATTCAGATACATGTCACATTTACTTAAGATTTTTGGTGTAAATTATGCTCATTTTATTTCTCTAAATCATTGAATTAGTGATGAAAATTTCAAATCAGTAATGAAAATTATGCGGCTTCCAAGCCCATGATATCACTATTCTGTAATTTATTTTTCCCTATATTTTCCGTTATGTCACTGTCTATAACATTTGGTACTTTCTATGTTTTGAATCTTATTTTCATCAGAAGCAGAAGAGAATCTTATTGGAACATTATTAAATGAAAATTCATATTGAATTTTTTTGGCATATTGTAAAGCAATGCAATTTCCATATTTGCTAGGTTTCTGCACTGACTATTCTTTCAATTCTAACCACTTTCCTGAAATCCACTTAGATATAAGTTTCTTCCAAGAAAGTTTTTAATTTGTGGATAAGATGAAAACTTAACGTTTTTTTTCATTGACTTAATCAATAAGATGGACGGAAAACAATCTCAATTAGTACCCGTTCTTTTAAATTCATATGAGCTCGGTACAGCTGAAAAAGACCGAACTGAAATTTATTGATTAAAATTAATTTGAAATTTTTTGAAAATTATTAAAAGTAAAATTTATATTAAATTTATTTAAATTCATTAAAGTTTAGATTTATTTAAAATTTATTATAATTTATTGGAACTTATCTTAAACTTAACTTAACTGAAACATATTAAAATTAATAAGTGATTGTTATGAAACTATTTTATCCAAAAGCTTAAGCTGACGGATAATGTTTAATTTTAGTATTTATATTATTTCAGACACTCCGCCGCTCACGAATGTTCATTGGGCTTGAAGTGGTACAACACAAGCTCTCTCTACCATGTATTGAAACTCAACTTAACAAATGGAGCTGTCAGGATTCGATCGCTCAACCTTTAAATCAACGAGACTCTGATACTATGTTATAAAACCATTTTACTTAAAAGTTCAAGCTGACAATGAATATGTATATACCAAATGCTTTTTTTTAATCAAACGCAAATTCTTTACGTTAAACATTCTTAAGTTATATACACTAACGAAAGCTCGGATTTGGCATACCTTTGCATGACTGGGTTTGTTTACACCCCCTTGTACAATCGGGTAAAAAAAGAAATTAAGTGTCAAACTGTATTTAGTAAAATAACATATTCGTTTGAACATCATAATATTAAATAGATATGTAATTTTCAAAGATCTTTTAAAAAGTTGCTAAATGATTTGAAGAAGTTTCAACTTTTACTATAGTGACACAACTTATGATTTATTTTGGTCACTTGGACTTAAAAAAAAACCTTAATCCTTTTCAAGCATAAAATACCAAATCAAAGGCGGAGCTGTAATGATTGGATGATAAATATTATAAAAGCATTGTTTACTTCTAATGACACAGAAGTCCAAATAGTATCAAACATAATAATCACTATAAATCGAAGAATATAATTGATTATGTTAACACAATAATTCCAAAATATAGCTGACATATATAAGAACTAAAAGCTGGTCTGGCCATGAGACACTCAGGGCACCGAGTATCAAGCCCCTCAAAATATTTTGGGTATCAGAAAAACGAAAAACAAATAAAAAAATAAGATTAATAAACAAAAGGTAAGAATACAATGGGGATTTTATACCAAGAGCCCGGCTTTTTGCACCTCATCCCGATCCAACCGTTGATTAATTAATTAACATTTAATTAAATACACATTTTGGGATAATTACTGGTTAGATTGAGATGGGGTGCAAAAAGCCGGACTTTTGGTATAATTTCCCAATACAATGAGGAGATCATCCTCAATTTCCATGCAGATACGCATCGTAATAGAAAAATGGAGGTTAAGTACAATAAGCAAATTATGTGATGTGAGCTTAATTATATAATACAACATATGAGGATGACCATAGAACGTTAACAAGAAAATACAACGAGATAAATAGAAATATATAAAGTGAGTTTGACAATTTATATGGTTTCAAGATAATTTTTTTTTTAAAAATTGATCAAAAAAGATATTGATTTATATAATTAGTATTAGGACAAACTATTAGGTGAGCAACCTAAACCATGGGTCAGAGCTTCAAATATTTTTATATGCCAAAGTTTTATAGCCACAAAAGACTTAGTTTTAAACTAGTTTTCCTTTGTTATTTTATAAATAATCTATTTATTGCGACTAAAATCCCTCGCACGATACTCTGTAACTGTAATTTTATTATAAAGTGCCATTATATTCTATCAACGCTAAGTTTTCATGTAATATTTAAATATATATTTTTTGAATAATTGATAAATTCTTAAAGAGATTGGGTTTCGAACCCAAAACCTCCCATCAACACATTATTAGGCGATCCAAAACCCTTTCTTTTTCTTAAGTTTTTTCCTAAGCAGAAATTCTTATTTTGGTGTTGTATGAAACTATGCTCTCTTCACTCTCCTTAGAATTACCCTGATACTTCTTTTGAAATAGTAAGATTTTCCACATATATAAGATGAAACTTATTCCATTTGGCTGGTCCCCTCAAAAGGAAAATGAAGCGATAACATTTTATGGCTATTGAAAATGAAACTTTAAGAGTGTGAAGATATAAGAGAAGAAATCGGGGTTCAAAATATAAAGAATGACATTTATCACAATTGACTTTAGGGAGGGCAAACTTTAGTGTAATGAAAACCCGTTCGTAAAATGGTCCACTAGTGAGTGATTAGAGTGGAATTGCTATTTATCGTTTGAAATTATTTACTACAGTTGTTAAAAAAGATAAAATTGTCTTTCATTACAACTCATATTTCTATAAATTTTTACATCCAGTTTCAAATTCAAACAAGAAATCATTTGAACAACAACAAGTCAAACCAACGTGTACCACAATTATCAAACATTTATTCAAACTAAACTAGGAAAAGACTGAAATTAAAATCGGGGTTTACAAGCAATACACACAATGGGCCTCGTGAATATGGGTATTTAATGTATTGCTTGTTGGGTCCTTAACTGGTACAATACGTATTACACCTAATCTTATTTTAATTAGCAAAATTTAATCGTATAATTTGTGATTACAGTATAAGTTTAAATGATTTTTAATTAGTAAATATCATGTTAGGTTCACTCAAATTAGGACTTAAGTTACTTCAATAAATAGCATGATATATATTATGCTACAATATCAATTGAATTGATCGAAATATTATAATTTTATTATTGACATAATATGTCAATTGATTCAATTATTCAGCTTTTTTTTATCTAATCATGTACTTTGTATCTAAAAGGAATCATAGATAAATTATTCCATGCACGTGATCCTTAATTTCAGTTTGTTACTAGGATGACAATAGGTTATGGTATTCCACTTACAAATTCATTTGGATTCAACAGATTATTTTAATCCCCATTTGAAAAAAGAATACAATGATATCTTTTATGACACTTAAATATGTATTAGTTCTTTGCCTTTATCAATAGACATTAATATGGTGAACATAATATTCAACTATTAATGAATTACTTATCTCAAAACTGTAATTAGCAAAACTTTTTGAACCTCGAAATTCCCTTTCATCAGAAAGAATTTCTCAGAACTCTTTTTTCACAAATGAGTGAAATCTCAAACTATGTTTACTTTAAAATAAAATATATTGATATGGTTGGAGTTAGACATGGTCACGGTTCCGGAACCGCTGGTTCCGGTTCTTAATTTTTATAAACCTAAACTTAAACCTTATATATCCGGTTCCGGCCGGTTCCGGTTCCAACCGGTTCCTGCCCGTTTCAATTCCGGTTCCGGTCCAAACCTTAATATATGTTAAAAATTTAATATTATATACTTAAATCTTAGTAATCATTAGTTTTAAACTTTTAATTCATGTTACAAAACAATATAGTTTCTTAAATATGTTAAAAACATACATTTTTATATTAATTAAAATAATATTTAATTAGAACCGCCGGTTCCAATCCGGTTCTATCCGGTTCTCTGGTTCATATTTTCACAAACCTAAACCTAAACCTTATTACCCGGTTCTTGACGGTTCCAGTTCGGTTCGGTTCGGTTTCGGTTCCGGTTCCGGTTCGAATTGACGGTTCTAGTTCCATTTGTCCATGTCTAGTTGGAGTAAGACTTTAACGGAAGAGTAACCGAACAATAACTAACATTCCACACTATGATATATATTCCTTATACTGTCCGCTATGTCATTATCCTAACATTTGGTACTTCCTAAGTTTGGAATCTTATCTACGTCAGAAAGAGAAAGGATCTTATCATAATAACATTGCAAAATCAAATTTTCATATAACAAATTTTCGGTACATCGTCAATACAATAGTAATGCACTTTCTATACTTAGCGTCTTTTCTTTCTAATTGGCTTAAATATATGAAGGATGGAAAACAATATAATATAGTTGTTATAAAAGTAACAAAATAACGTAAAAATCTTTCCTAGTTACAAGAAAAGGAAACCCAATTGAAGAATTTGGAAGCTGATTATCAAGCTCCGAGTGCTTCAAAAAAGGTTGAAACGAAGCCAGCAAAGAAACGAAAGGCTGCTCAAATTAACGAGGATGGTTCTGCATACGGTTAATTTAACTCATTTAAATTGTTTACAAAGTTTCTATATAAAATTACCGAGCTCAAATAGATTAATTTGTTTCCGATAATTTGACAGCTTCTGATTTTGAGGATTCTGCAAAAGTTTCGGCTTTCGTGCACCGAAAGAATGGAAAGGGGATGCGTTCTTGGATGCATAGAATCGATGAGGAGGAGGATGGAGATGAAGATGAAGATGAAGAACTGGTCGAACATAACAGAAAGTATTCTAAACCCAGTAGGCAGCCGTTGAACTCACGCAACGAGACATCCAAAGACGACATTATTCCATGAAAGGTTGTTCTTCAAAACCAAACGCTTAAATAAATTTGCATTTAAGTTTTTATTTTTATGCCTTTTTTCCTTTTATTTTCAATAATATTCGTATCTGGTTGGGTAATTGTTGCCTTTAATTTGATTTTTAATTTTCTTAATTTGATTTTTAATGTTCATAGTGATTTTTTCCAAACCGGACCTTTCTTTAATAATTATCTTTCTTTTTTAAGTTGATATTTTGTTTTTACCGCCCTCCTCCTTTTATCTCTTTAATTATGCATTTTTCACCTTGTACGGTCGAGTTTTTGGATATGTTGCTTTAAAAATGTTTGTTCATCTCATTTTTGTTTTGAAATTTGATACACTATAGTATATTTTTTTTGAGTTTTTACTTTTTGCAAGGCCATATAAATACAGTAGCAACAAATTTTACTATAATGTTTCTCTTTCTCATTTTTGTATTTATTGTATTTTATTTTATTTTCATTTATCCCACATATTTTTTGGATAAGCCACTTCAAAATTTTTGTATTGTTTTTATTTTTGAAACTAAATTCATCATTATATTTTTTTTCTGAGTTTTTATCATTCGTACGTGATTTTTCAATTGAGCCTCAATAAAACCTACGGCTTAATTATGTATAACTGCTATAGATTTTGTATAGAACTACAATAAAAATATCTTATTAAAAAATTTAGCATATAAAATAAAGGGAAATTGTGATTTATAATCAAAATTTAAAGGTTTTTCCATAAATAGTCTCTTAATTACTCCGTTAACATTTAATAATCAAAATTAAAACTTTATTATTAATTGCATGTTCTCTTAAATTGTTCTTTTCTGCCTTTACCGATTCTCCTCTCCTCCATGTTCTTCGATTTGTTCCCTTAATCTCTCTGATTTTTTTTTTGTTTCTTCTATTCGTTCTCTTTTTATCATTGTTCCTTTCTTCTTTCGTTCTCTTTTGACCGTTGCTCATTTCTTTCGTTCTCTTTTGATCGTTTATTATTCTTCTTTTTGTTCTATACTTTTTGCCGCACTTTTGATTTCGTTATATATACCAGGTAGAATCAGGTTTTCTTCTTCTTACCTTTCTTGTGCGGAGATGTAGATTTCGTCATTGATTTTGGTTTAAATCTACCGTGAACTTGAATTTAAAGTAAAAAAGGCGTTGATCTTGATCGTGAATCTCGTATTTTTCTGATTGTCTGTGGTTTTTGGAAGTTGAGGGGTTGTTTTTGTCATGAATTCAACAGGAATGTACAATCATGGTTTGGAGCTTTTAATTTTAATTACAAAAGTTACGGGCTAAAGGTCGGTTGAAACTAAAACTTAAAATCTGTATATTTTTATGTTTTTCCCTAAAATAAACTTGAATAAATGTTCTACTCATATTCTACTGAAGTTTCATAAAGATTCTGTATAATATTTCAATAAAAACACAATATGAAATAATAAAAACTACATAATAGATACATATTTATCTAATCTCTTTAACAAGATTTTGTTTGGCCAAATGTATACATAGTTCTCTCAACTATTATGATTTTTTGAGCTAACATCCTGTCTTTTTCGATGTTAGTTTTAACCCCTAAACTTTACCAAATCGTTCGTTTCAGCCCCCTAGTAGTCACGTGTTACATTGTGATTGGTTTGACTTTTCAAAAAGACCATTTTTTTTAATTTTGTCTCTCCAATCAAATTATGACACGTGGCAACTGGGGGGGGGGGCTTGAAACTAATGATTTGGTAAAGTTTGGGGGTTAAAATTAATATCGAAAAAGTTAGGATGTTAGCTTAAAAAAACATGATAGTTGAGAAGCTAAGTATGCATTAGTTGAATTTACTTTGAAAGTCAAGAATTTAATGCAAAGCAGTGAACTTTATATTTGATCATATACAAGTCATCTGAAAAGTGAAAAGCTTCCATCGTTATTCTACTTTTTACATACGTGTAACAATCTTTATAATATTGATGAAGTCAACAAAATTTCATCCAACACACTTAATGTTGGAAAAACTTTCGAAGGAAAAATAACAGAATTAAATTGAATTTGTTTAATAAAATTCAATTAAATTGTTCTTTCTAAGTTGATTTCTTCGGTTTGAAAGATATTTTCAAATCAATTGATTGTCTGTTAATATATCTATTATTCTTCTCTATTATCATAAAATTTTATAGTATAACTACAGGAAAATGTGGATGTAATTAGGTAAAATCGTAAAAGTGTTATTGAATGATATACGTAAAATAAATTCCTTCAAAAATCATGCCAAAATTTGAATAATTTTTAATTTAGAATAAATTAATTTCTTTTTATGAGTTATCATTTCAAAAAATATAATTAAAAGAGTGACTTCATTTGAATTGAATTGTTTTAACTTGAGATTATTTTTCAAACACACTCTTAAAGTTATTTTTCAAAGTAGTTATTCGATAGTTAGAAAAATCAAGGGATAAGTTCAAAAAACCCCATTGATGTTTCAAATTTTAGCAAAATACCCCCTAATATTTAAAACCAAGCAAAACGCCCCCTGATGTTTGTCTCCGTTAGCAAAGTAAGGATCGAAGCCCTAACACCGTTAAAAAATGCCATGTCAGCAGGAGTATTTTTGTCCAATTCACTTTTCTAACCCTAATAACTCATTTACCCATATTGAACCCTAACCCTAATCCAAATACCCAACAAACCCAACTCAACCCTAACCTAAGCCCTTGCCGCCGCCGTCGCCGGAAAATCGCGATTCCGGCGATGGCACCTCAAACTCCGGCAGAACTCCAAAATTCCGATCGGCTTTTACTTTGTGCCGGCGACAATCGAAAACCCTCCTTCTCCGGTGATTTCTTTTTCTCCGGCCAATCACAAAACAGATTTGAACATGGAAATCCCGATTTGAGTTGAGTTGAGTTGTGAAAATCTCGTCTGTCGTCGTCCTCGTCTCGTCGCGCCCTCGTCTGTCGTCTGTCATCGTCCTCGTCTGTCGCGCCCTCGTCTGTCGTCGTCCTCTCGTTTCAGATCTGAGTTTTGCTCGTTTTACCGGCAAACTCATTCCTGGCTTCGGTGGTGATTTTTGGCCGATTTGCCAGAATATCGGTGGGATCTGGGTGAACCGGCGGCGGGAGAGAGAGAGAACGGCGGCTGAATCGGCTGAGTTACGTTTGAATTTCTGAGCCTTTCACCGTTAGTTTCCTCTGAGTTGCGCTTTTCCGGCAAACTCAGTTAAACCGGCAAGGAGAGAGGGAGGGCGAAAGAAAGATGAGAGATCCGGCGGAGCAACAGACGGTAGAGTTGCGGTGAACGGAGAGGGAAACGCCGGAAACACGAGTGAAGAGAAAGGGAAACGCCGGATTTGCCGGCGAAACTTCGGCGACGGCTCCGGTGACAGGATCTCCAACAAGTTACGAGTGGGTATGTGGGTTAAGTTAATAGGTATTTGGGTTTGACTTTTAGGTTAATGGGTATTTAGGTTAAAAAAGTAAAATTGGACAATTTTGCCCCTTGTCCACATCAGCATTTAACTGGAGTTGGACAGCCGATCCTCCTTTTGATAACGAAGACAAACATCAGGAGGCGTTTTGCTTGGTTTTAAACATCAGGGGGTATTTTGCTGAAATTTGAAACACTAGGGGGTTTTTTGAACTTATCCCAAAAATCAATATATAGACCCTAAAGCATATTCTTAATACTTTATTATTAAGATGCTTATTTAGTTTTTTTAATATTTATAAGTAATTTTATTGACATATATTGTTCGAGATTTAGTCGATTCACAATTAAATCTCTGCACTCCTTCCAACAAATGTATTTTATAGGATTTAGATGATGTTTTCTCCCGATACACTCAGTCTGCGTTGCAAACTGAATTACATATTATTGGTAAGATGCTTATTTAATTTGGTTTAAGTATTTTTTTTTTTTTTGAACTATTTTATATTCAAAATCGATATGCGAGTTAAACTGATCCAAATTTGATTACTTTGTGGCCTAGCCCCTTCAGTGTTGGTTTATAGTGGCGGGTTTGAGGGTCATCCAGACGCATATCTGATAAACGTGGTAGCTAAAAGTCTTTCAAAAATAGAAAGAGACCCCAAGATCAAACTTTGTCGCAACTATGTGGCTAAATACATACATAGATTTATGAAGTTGGCTCAATTCGTCCTCCACTCTTTTAATATTTCAAATGTTCTTTCTAACCGGCCAATATTTGTTTAAAGTGCATCTAATAACCGGTATTGCTTATCTGGAGGTGAGAGAAAAAATAGAGAGTGAGTTTGATTTTTTTAATTAAGAAAATAAAAATAATATTGAAAACTCAGTTTTTGTTTTATCTTCCCCAAAATCGACGAGAGCTTCAATACCCAGAGGATCGGCGGGACTGACGGCGCCGGGGAAGTAAATGTCCCCAATCTCCGATTAACCATCTACTCCGACTGCGCCAACGAAAAAACCCAAAAGTTCTCCACTTACAGTCAAAACGCAAACGCCGACAGGGCAGAGAGGCTGAAATCGGAAACCTTGAGGATCCCGTCGCCGTCGAGGAGGAGATTCTGCGGCTTCAAATCGCGGTGCGCGACGCCTTTTTGGTGGCAAAATTGCAAGGTGGAGACCAAAGCTGAAAGTACCGGCGAGATTTGGACTCCGACATCTTGCCTCGTTGAAGAATTTTCCGTTCTTCTTCGAAACTAATTGAGTTTCATTAATATTCTGGCCCGGCAAAAAAGAATCCGTCGGAGAATCGAATTGAAAGAGAAGATGAGAAGGAGAAGAAGAGGAGACATGAATTTGGTTAATTTGGCTAATTTGTGGGGTGAATTTGTTGATCGGAAAATGAAGAACATGCTCCGGCGAGGGGTTTCCGGCCAGCAATTTGGGGCTGGTGTTAAATGGCAAATGAGAAAGGAAATGATAAAAATTAGGTGTTAATTTTGTAAGAAAAAAATTAATAGGTGCTTAATTGAACTTTTGCATGGACTTTTTTTTGTAATTTTCACATCATACGTCACGTGTTTAGTAAGTATTGGTTTGACTTTTCTGACTTTTGACACGTGACGGCGCGTGAAAAGCACTCTTGGGGTGCGACTGGTTCTTGTGCGATTAGCGGGTTATTAGGAACGTTTTTGCCAACATTAACTGATTAGGCGGAATGTTTGAAACATCAGAGGGACGAGATGTATGCATTTAACCCAACCATGTAGAAAATTCTAAATCCACATTTGCTACGAAGTCCAGTAAAAAGTTGGGTGGAGCCTTAACCTTTTACATGTTAGTTGTTATACAATCTAGCTTCTTTCGTTATGGTTCTGATTAAATTGAACTACTCGGGATTAGAGCTAGCCAGAGACTTTATGTTTCTTTCAATGTCGAATTAGGCAAGGTAAAAGGGGCCAAACAAGGGATCCCTAGCTGGATTCAATTTAGGATGAGTTAAACTAGATCTGTTCATCAGGCGGTCTACACTGGGTTCAGGCCGGTTTTGATAGGCTTTTTTATTAAAAACACCAAGCTAAGCCTATGATTCAAAGCCTGGACTAGGATCGGGTTTATGGAGTCAAACCAAACTCGATCCATGACACGTCAATAGTTTTATTTTATTATTAGATAAATTGTAAAAATTAAAATTCTATGTAAATTTTACATAAAAAATTAGAGGTTGAATGCTCACTTTAATATTCTAAGTTGTCCAGAAAATCCGTTCCGGTACCCAAACTCTTAAAATGACCCCGTAGGTACTCAAACTTTCAAAAAATAACCGCGTAGGTACCCCAACTTTCAAAAAGTGCAACATTTCACTACTTCAGTGCCACGTGTCAAACATTTGGTGAGTTTGACTTTTAAAAAAAGTCAACTTTTGACCGTTGACTTACCAACCAAAAGTTGACACGTGGCACTGAAGTAGTAAAATGATTCATTTTTTAAAAG
Organism: Euphorbia celastroides; assembly: GCA_948291685.1. Classification (NCBI taxonomy): domain Eukaryota; kingdom Viridiplantae; phylum Streptophyta; class Magnoliopsida; order Malpighiales; family Euphorbiaceae; genus Euphorbia; species Euphorbia celastroides. The sequence continues at coordinate 733 of CAOJBJ010919192.1, read as the reverse complement.
TTGAGGTACCTACGGGGTTATTTTAAGAGTTGGGGTACCGGAACAGATTTTTTGAACAAGTTGGAGTACCAAAGTGAGTATTCAGCCAAAATTATATAGTATAGTAAAATTTTTAAAAAATATAGTTAATATTAAAATAAATATATAAACTATTAAATATAATATAAAAAATATAAATAAATATATATTTTATTCATCAGGCCGGACTCGGGTATTTATATAGAAATTAAACTCGACCCATAAAATTTTAAGTGTTTACGGATTCAAGTCGGGCTTTGTATTAAAAAGAATACACAAACTGATCTATTTTAGATGGGCTCGGACTGGGCGGGCGGGTACGCGAGCCCACAGTGATCTACTCAAAACCCGGTTAACTATGCTTGAAAATAGAAAAGTCAAGGCAAACTGCAAATTTCATTAACAAATAAAATTTCAGTAATTCAAGATGCATGATTTACAATAACTTTGTAATTACTAAAACTAAATCCAAAATTCCACTATAATCAATCTGATGTGTTCCAAGCTCTTCTATTTATTGCGCAACAATTAATTTGACCCTATAGCAGTATTGCTTCATGTTACACTTATAAGTTAAAAATTAGAAATTCGAATAATTCTCAACAACAAAATTATAATAGTATAAGAAATAATAGTCATTTGTATAATTAGCATAGTTATTGATATATGAAGCACGCTCCTATCAACGGGGATGGTTTTAAGTGGTAAGCAATTT
>CAOJBJ010918666.1:0-17272 GCA_948291685.1 Euphorbia celastroides | reverse complement strand
AAAATGTATCATCAGTTTCTGGTGCAGATGATGTTGGAATGAACTTACTTGCTAGTGTGGCTACAGGGGAGATGTCTAAGTTAGAGCTGGCTTCACCTATTCCTTCACCACAAAGAATGGCTACTGTTGGGGAGCACTCATGCTCAAGCACGAATATAAAAATAACACCGTCCCCGGGCAATAACTTTGCTCCGGAACGAGGTCAGCTTGGTGATGATAAGTTGAGTGTTATACCAATTAAAAACACAGAAGATAAACCAGTTTTGTCTCCTCATTTAAATGCTTCACCTGTGGATGCGAAGCAAGTTTCAGAATCCTGCATGGAAAGCAATGTCAAAACTGAAGATAAATTTGCTTGCAAAGGAATAGAGACATTGGCTGTGGTATCTTCCAGCATAATTGAGAAGTCATCAAATGGCAAAGGAATAGAGACATTGGAGGAGAAGTCATGCAACAAGTTGAATGAAGGTGTTCAATCTGTTCCTAAAGAAGTGAGTGACTCTTTTGATCACGAAGACAAAGTTCCAGGGGTGGTTGAGACTGGATCAACTGCGCTCCCTTTTGAAGGCACAAAGGGAAGTTGTGTAGAACTTGATTCTGGAAACGATGCTGTTCCTGAAAATTTTGATGTGGTTAAGGCTGATGAAGCAGACTGTGGGACTCAGGCTTTTAAAAAACAAAAAACTGAGGAAAGTAATATTGGTTCAGCTGCCAGTGGTCTCAAGGGTATTTGTGGAGAGAGTATAGTTGGGAACAAATGCACTGAACAAATTTCTGACGAGCATGTTTGCTCTCAAAAGTTGTCGCCTAGAATGCAAGATCATGAACAACAGGCAAGGTCAGGAGGATCAAGGTTGAATGGCGCTGAAGCTGATGAAACTGAATGTACATCTAAAGCGATGGACACTGTTCCATCTGCAGCTGGAGTTTCAACTAGGGAAGGAAAGCTTGAATTTGATCTTAATGAAGGCTTTAATAGTGATGATGGGAGGTCTGTAGAACCGGGTAACTTGAGAGAACCTGAAAGTTCTTCGTGTGTTCAATTTATTAGTCCATTGTCTTTACCTGTTTCTCCTAGTTCCAGTGGTTTTCAGCCTACAGTAACTTCTGCTGCTAAAAGGCCTTTTGTTCCTCCAGAGGATTTACTAAAGAACAAGGTAGAACTTGGTTGGAGGGGCTCAGCTGCTACAAGTGCATTTAGGCCAGCAGAGCCTAGAAAGTCACTGGAATCACCGCTCACAATTAGCAATTCTCTTCCTGATGTGCCTGCTACTAAAGCCACTCGCCCTCCATTAGATATTGACTTGAATGTTGCTGATGAGATAATCCAGGAGGACTTGGCATTTCGAACTACTGTTCTGGGTGCAGGGCCTCATAATCGATCACAAGATGGATCAATGAGTACCACGCATGTCCATAACTCTGGAGGACTTGATCTTGATTTGAACAGAGTGGATGAGCCAGTTGATATTATAACAATCAATGGCCATAACAGAGAGGTGAGGGCTCGCAGGGACTTCGATCTGAATGATGGACCTCTTGTTGATGAGGCGAGTGTGGAACAATCATCATTTGGCCAGAACACCAGGATTACTGCTCCTATTTATGTCCAACCTTCTGTATCTACTCCCCGTATGAACAGTGCAGATATTGGAAAATTTTCTCCATGGTTCACCCAGGGAAATCCATATTCAGCAGTTGCAGTGCAATCTGAGCAACCTTTCTCAGTTGTTGCACCTGGTGGGCCTCAAAGGATGTTAGCCACCTCGGTTGTCAGTACTCCATTTACTCCCAATGTCTACAGGGGCCCTGTATTCTCATCCTCTCCAGCAGTTCCATGTCCATCTGCACCGTTCCAGTATCCTGTCTTTTCTTATGGAAACTGCCCTCTGCATTCAACAGCGTTTTCAGGGGGTCCAACCACCTATGTAGACTCGCCATCTGGCGGAAGGATTTGCTTTCCCACAATGCATTCTCAGGTACTGGGACCTGGTGGTACAGTCCAGTCCCATTATAACAGGCCTTTTGTTGTTGGCCTTCCTGAAAACAACAGTAGTGGTGGTGCTGAGAGCGGCCGGAAATGGGGCCCTCAGGGCCTAGATCTGAACACGGGTCCCGTGGGCCCAGATATTGAAGGGCGGGGTGGGACTTCTTCTCTTGCATCAAGGCAATTGTCTGCCAATTCACAGGCCACTGCAGAGGAACAATCAAGGATTTTTCAAGCTGGTTATAAGCAAGCATCCTGGCAATAAATACTTGATGGAACAGTTTACTGACTGGGAAGCCTGTAAGTTCTTATTGTTATATTATACTTTTGTTTCTTATATTTTTACCCTGAAATTTCATGTGGACTATTGATTCTTTTGATGCTTTTTGTTTCAGTTCATATGGGCTCACCAATTCCCAGCGGTTGGGATGAAATTGTGCTGGCAAGGATGGGTGGTAAGTGAGTTGTTTGATGTTATTCAGTCTCCGACCCCCAATCTTTCTTTGTGCCAATACTGTCTTCGAGGAATTTGTATGGACTAAAAGCCTGGTTTTTCCATTGTTCTGGGTATCTGCTATTTCCTTTACCTTTGTAGATATTTTAACTCTTGGTAAGTTTGCAATCTGTGTTGCCCGAAATATTGGATTTGGTGGCCACACTACTGTTGTCCAGTGAATCTGCAATAGATACTGTTGAACCCAGAGCCATCCTTTCCCGAAAACGGAAGTTAGGTTACTGAACTTTGAACAGAAGCACTTTTCAGTGTGCTTTGTTGCTAATTTATCTTTCATGGCTTTCTCTTTTAGTTCTGTTACATAATACGAGCAAGTCGGTGAGCGAATTTTGCAACATTTGTTTGGTCAGATGCTTTGGTTGCTTTCATTGTATTCTGATTTTAATTTATTTTACTGATCAACCTTGGGTAGAGTATATGCTAAACAGTGCCTACCTTGTTATCAGATGTTCTTAAAAAGTGGCATGCGAGACATCATATGCCAATGTTCCAGTCATATAACGGACAATAATGCTTGTGTTTCCTGTTAACTTGAATGTTTTTTTTCAATTTTGTAAGTATGTTACGCCCTTGCAACTATAGTTTTAGCATATGGAGGGTTTGATATTGGGTTTGAAAGAAGAGAGCGTAGTTATAAAACATCTGGGGTTTGATATTGGGTTTGAAAGAAGAGAGGGTTTCGGCTCTTTTTGTGTTTGGGGGGTTTTTCTTTTGCGATTTGGGGGGTTTTTAATATGTGGGCACTTTTCAAGATTGAATCTTTAGGCTGTTGAATTCATTATGTCGGCTATGGTCGGTAAAAAGGAAGTCCCAGCATTTGATTTGAAGGAGTTGTTAAACACCCGCGCTATGGGTTTGTTACTCAACGTCTTCCACTCTAATCATCGGCGCGTGAACCGAGTCGGCCAGTTTCGGATTTTAATCAACTAATTACCGTTTTAATCTAATTGATTTAATGCCTGCTAATTATTTCAATTCAATAAAAATGAGGGATAACTTTCAAAACCATCCTGACTGTTTCTTAAAAACATCCTGCAAGTTCTTTCTCTCCCAACAACATCCAGATTTTGCATCATTTTCAAAAACATACTTTTTCATCAGTTAACAGTTAAATGCTGACTTGTTTAAGGAGTAAAATGGATAAATTTCACATTTAAACCTAAAAACTCATTTTCCCTATTATCCAAACCCAAATACCCTAACCCACTAAACTTTAACTCACGTAAACCCTATTGCCCACTTAATCTGAAACCTTAATCTCCTCATCGTCGGCGTGCCGCCAGCGGTTCACCGGCGAACGAGAAACCAGCACCGGCAACTTCGCCGGAAAAAGCAATGGCGCCAGTTGTACCACTCGACTGAAATTCAAATCCAAACTCCGTCGTTCTCCACCTCGTCATCCTCTCTGTTCTCGATCTCTGTCATTTGCGGCTGATCTTCCACGACGACATCTCAAAATCCCTAGCCGCCTTCCGACGGTCTCGATCCACAGAACAATCGAAGGCTCTTGTATATCGATTTCAGTTTCAGAGAAGGGGAGGGGATAAGAGAGGAGAGGACTTTGGCAGTTGAGAGATCTCTAGCACGATGAAATTTAGGTTAATACACTATGCCTACCTCTTTACTGCACTAGATTGTTATGCTCTTCTATTTTTCCCAATTTTCTCTTCTAATTTGCGCTTTTTTCTTGCGGAATTTGTGCTTTGATTGAGTATAATGGGGAGAGGTGGGCTTCATCTCAAGATAATTGAGAATAAGATCAATTTACAATTGCGTCTTGTGTCTTTGAATTTTCCGATTTCGCCGGCGCTGTCTCTTCGTTTTCTCGGTGATGAACTTGCTGAGTGTTTTTTAGTGCTCAGAGAGGACGAACGGTGATTGGGCGGAAGTTAATATCCCCCGAATGTGAATTTGGAAACAGAATCTGCAATTCCTCCTCCTAGTACCAAAAGAGGCAATTAATGCAGAAGATAAAGTGACTAAAGGAAGTGAACACCATTTCCAACGGGGAAGGTGGTCGGGGTTAGTTTCGAAATCGGAGATGGTGCTGCCGGTTTCAATGGTAAAATTTTTATTGCCGGAGATGAGGGTAAAGGGTGTCGACGGTATCGATTTCTCGGTGAAGGCGGTGACTTGGGTATATGGGTTGGAGATTTATGATAGGGTTTTGGGATTTGGGTGTATGGGTTGAAAATTTGGGTAAATGGGTTGGATAAATGGGTTATTGGTTTAAAACTGGAGTTTAACTATTTTACTCTTTAACCACATCAGCATTTAACTGTTAATGGATGGAAAAGTAAGTTTTTGTTAACAGTGCGAAACCTCAGAGATGTTATTGAGGAAAAAAAAGTTAGTTTTTGAGAAATGATCAAACCTCAATAGTGGTTTTTGAAGTTATCCCTAAACTTTAATGACATTTCGATAACGATATCACTTTTTTTTTTCTCCTTAGGGTATGTTCTTAAGGATTGCAATGATATTTTACTTTCTTTGTCGGACATTAGAGTTGTTTATGTTGATAAGTTTGTCAACTAAGCAGCGTATTTGTTAACAAAAGCAGCTGGTTTTTTAACAGATAGAGTGACTTGGTTTCGTACTTCTCCATCTTTTATTAGAGCTGTATTAAACTCTGATATATAATATGACTACCTTCTTAGTAAAAAAAAATGGATAACTTCAAAAATCATCCTTGAGGTTTCGCTCATTCTCAAAAACATCCTTGAAGTTTATTTTTTTTTCAAAGCATGCCTTGTGGTTTTAGAGTTTTGCAAAAAAAAAAGGCTAACCACAAGGTATGTTTTTGAAAAATTACAATTTTAATAATATTATAAAAGTTATTTCGATAAATTCAACATTCATATATTCTAACTATATTATTTGTGAATTATTTATCAAAATATGAGTAATTTTCAGAAATGTTTTCCTTTTATTATGATTTTTTAAAATTAGAGTCAATTTTTAATTAAAATAAATATAAAAAAACCTCAAAAAAAAATCTCAGATTCATCACTAAAGTGTATTTTATTTTTATAAAGAAACTTGCAAAATTTTACTTCAAAATAGAGAAGATTACCCTTTTAAATGTAGTTTCAAAATTTTGAGAAGTGTGTTTTTGCAAAATTCTGAAATCACAAGGATGTTTTTGTAAAAAAAACCTCAAGAATGTTTTTGAGAATGAACGTTATCAAAAACATTCAGGAGGTTTTTTAAGTTATCCAAAAAAAAAACTTGAAATGTTTGCGGTCGGGTTTTGTCAAGGCTTAGACTCCTCTCTCGTTTCATAAATAACCTTACTGAAATTTAATTTTTTAATCGCTGAAATTTTGAATTTAATTTTTCATTTAATAGATGTTTACGGGTAACAACAACATTAAATGATGTACAATAAAAAATAAATAGAGTATAATTAGGAAATAGAGTACACACACGCTCCATCAAATACTACGCGTTATCTAAGATTAAAACCAGTGGTTATGTGTTCTTTACAAATTCGCAAAAACGAATGTTGCACCAATTTTATAATTCATATAAAGTAATAGTATGTAAAATGTATGCATAACACAATTTTTTTTTTGTGAAAATTAATCAAATTGACTATAATATTTAAATGATATACTCATGAAGAAATCAATATTAAATAATTCATTTCTACTATACTTTTATGACATCTCATTACATGCTTCATTTTATATTTATACATAAGTATAAACTTAATCAAATATAGTTTATAAAAGAGTAAATTTAACTTATAAATGCCATATATATACATGATAAGATAAGTAGTAATGATTAATAATAAATTCTATTCGAATTAGTCCAGTGATTAAGCAAAAATCAAATGACAATATCAATACTATACAACAAAAAAATGCAGCAGCAACAAAATTGGCCACTTGCCGATGGCCGGAATCTCATCGAAAAAACACGAATTTGGTGAAAAATTCCAACTCCCATCGAATCTCGCTGTCCCACCGTCAAATCTCGCAATTTTCCCAACCCCGTCACTGTTCTACAGTCCGTCGTCGCCTTTCCGCAGCCTGACCTCGTTATTTTTGGCGTTGATTTTGTCGGATCTTGCTGTAAAGCCATAGATCTCGCCGAAACTCACAAATCTCGCCGCAAAACGATGAAATCTCGGCTTCAACGGCGGTAAACAATATGATCTGGGTTGCTCCGACGAGATCTCGTCCTTGACTCTCCATTGGTAAATAAGAAAACTCCTCCAACCATGTTCACTAATTTTCAATTGCGAGAATTTGAGAATTGAAGGAGGGAAGAGGTGGTTGCAACATATTCACGTAAAATTAGAAAAAAATCTGATTCGGAAGCTTGTGTAGAATGTAAGGTTAGGGGCAAATCTTTAAGCTCTAATTCACGTATTAAATGCCCCAGAAAAATGAGACTATATTATTTTGAATGAGATAACTCATTCTCAATTACAAGAAATGATGGGTAAGTATATTAACTTATATAACTTCTTTTCTGCTTATCAAACTAATTTAGATGTTAAGAAAAACTTGTTTAGAGACTAATATACTAGATTTTTTGAATTTATTCTTAAACGCCTATTTATCTATCTATAACTTTGAAGTGTCTTAATTTCTGCCGATAGCTTGCGGTTCAAGGTTACATAATATTCAATGTGTTAAGCAATATAGCACAATAAAAGAGTGAACAAAATTTTTACATATCTAACGGTAAAATTATGCGTTTAAAAGTTAAAACCGATTAAAATCTACTTCATCTCTTTGCAAAATCCCAATTTTTGCTCCTCTCCTACACCACTTCAATTTGTAGTATTCTTTGTGGCATCAAGATTCCTTTTCAATGAACTCTATCACCGATTTCGCTTTTCTTCTTTCTTGTTCGTGGTTTTCGAGCACCAAATATAGGTTCAGATCAACCGTTTATAGCATTATAAACTTTTTGAATTACAAATTCAAATGTAATTTCACAAAGAGCAATTCGTAAAACTATGACCCTACTATTATAAAAATCGATCAAGTTGTGCTGACTGTTGTGCCTTCCTTTTTTTATCAACCTATTGTTGATGCATACAAAGCATGGTTTTCAGAACCGGACCGGTCACCAAACCGGTAGAAGGAGAGAGTCATGGATTTAAGGTTCAACCGGTGATTGAATCGGAATTTTTAAAAATATGTTAAAAATATTAATATTATTTATCACACACATAATATAAGTTACCATGCATCTATAAGTAACACTTTTTAATGTTCATTATCCATGATAAGAAATATTAATTTAAATAACTATAAAATATAACATAACAACAAATATATTATGATGAAATAATAAAATACTTATTTAGTATTAAGTTGTATTTAATTAAAATTGAACCATAGTTGTATTATGTAGTATTTTATAATTTTGATTTTAATATAATAATCATTTCAATTAAAAATAGTTACAAAATAGTTGAATAAAAATACTAGATAAATATGGTGATAATCTAAAATAATTCATTTAAAATAAATCAACAACTTTTTATTATATAAAAATATAATACGAAAGTTGTTGATAACTAAAAAATTTGACTCAATTGGTAAAGTGTCATCTACATACAAGAGGTTGGGAGTTCAAACCCCACAAACCTCAAAAAATTGTTTTTAGCTTTAAAAAGTCAAGAACCGGTCGTGGTTGAAACGCCGGATTTCAACCGATTTACGTCAAACCGGCCGGTTCAACCGGAAATTAACCAGTTCTTGACTTTCTTTAAAACCGGCTCAAACTGAACCGAACCTGTGACCGGTTCCGGTCGAACCGAATCCGACTGGTCGGTCCAGTCCGAGTTTGAAAACCCTGATACAAAGTAATTAAAGTGTTGTTGACTAAGACAAATTAGTAAATTTATTGAAGATTACAATTTTACAAGTATGATATTTAGTTCATTAAGCACCCATGCATATTCGTTTAGCATCATATTACACGAGTAATTGATTTTTATGGGTTTGAGTTTTTTTTGGGTTTTACGTCGAAATGTTCTGAATGAATATCAATTATGAGCTACAACTTTAAGTTACATTCATATTTAAAATAATCAGCAAACACTAATTTGTAAGCATTTTGAAAGGTAAGATGATTGACCCTAAAACTTAAGATTGCTCCATACTCATTTCAGAAACTAAAAATCTAAAGGCGAACTATTTTTTTTTGTATATATTGAATTTTTCAAAATTAGAAAAAAAAAATAAAGACAGTGGCTTCTTATGGATGGTATATCAAGAATAAGATACTACTTTTAATTGTAAAATCCCAATTAGGTGTAAATTAATTTGCATACCTCTAAAATGGAATGGTGCATTTCGAAAAATATTTTGTTCCTGCAACAAAAGGGAAAATGTATTCCAAAATGCGAACTCAAGTATGACCAATGCAATATTGTTTTACGCTTTTTTTCATAAACATTGAATTACGAGGTATACGATAGATTCACTATTTATAAATAACAAATATATAAATCAATTAAAATATTCTATTAAATTCAAAATAACATAATTTTACGAACAATACAAATAAAATTTTCGCAAAAATAAGAGGCAAATCACAACTTTAATTGCAACTTACATTTGCTCAACTTAGTATTACGTTAACAATACATGTTTTGTAAATCTAATATGATTTTATTTAAATGACAAGTACTTCAGGATGAAATATTAAGATTTTGTTTTTTTTAAACACATGAAGCTAATCCAACCTAACTGTAAAATTATAAAAAAAAATTCAAACAATTAAAGAAAACATATCCACAAAAGTTTAATAAAACACCATATACATATTATCCAACACAAAATCAGAAAGGGTAAACTTTAAGAACATATCACGTGATTTCGTTCTTTTACAAAAACATGATTGTAGTTTTGGAATTTTGTAAAAACATGTTTTTTAAAATTTTGAAACCAAATTTGAAATGAAAATCTTCTCTATTTTGAAGTAAAATTTTGCAAGTTTTTTTATAAAAATAAAATACACATTAGTAAGAAATTTGAAATTTTTTTAAAAAGCACTAATATTTACTTTAATTAAAATTTGATCCAAACTTTATTTTAAAAATCATAATAAAATGAAATATTTCAAAAAATTATTTAAATTTTGATAAAGAATTCATAAATAATATAACTGGACTATACGAATGAACTTATATAATATTATTAAAAGTATATTTTTTCAAAAATATATCTTATGATTAGTTTCTTTTGTAAAATTTTAAAATAATAAAGTATGTTTTCTAAAAAAATAAACGATAAGCATGTTTTTGTAAAAATGTGAAAACATAAAATATATTTTATAAGTTCACCTAAACAAAAAATACACTATAAATGGAAAAACCAAAATACAAAAAAAACATTGGGGTTGAGGAAACACCAGTAAACTAAAACTGTGTCGTTCTTTCTTTCTTCCTTCTCCTTCTTGTCTGTACTGTTGGGGATCCCTAAATTACAGCATTTCTCCGGCATGGGCAAGAAACGCGGCCGAAAACCTAAAAATCCCGCCGCCGCTCAATCCCCCGATCCCGTCTCCACCGACTCCATCGACGACTCCGACAACGACGTCGTTTTTTCCGTCAACAATGTCGAAATCATCAGTCCCGTCGTTACCTCCCCGACCACCGCCAACAACCACCACCCTCCCAATCGCCGCCGCGGCCGTCCGAAGAAACTTCCGAGATACTCCCCGGAGAAGCCCGAGAAGCCTCCGCCGCCTGTAATTAACGGCGAATTGGGCCATAAGGTGCCTGTAGGGAGCGTGGCTAGGGTTGTGCCGGCGATGGACGCCGTTGTGAAGGTGTTTTGCGTGCACACGGAGCCCAATTTCTCGCTGCCTTGGCAGAGGAAGAGGCAGTATAGTTCGAGTAGCAGTGGATTTGTGATCGGAGGAAGGAGAGTGTTGACTAATGCCCATTCGGTGGAGCATTTTACTCAGGTTAAGCTCAAGAAGCGTGGCTCTGATACCAAGTATTTGGCTACCGTTCTTGCCATTGGCACTGAATGCGACATTGGTATGGATTGGCTTTATTGCAATCTGTCTTTCAGTATTTGCTCTTGGATGTTTATAAGAGATGTTGGAATGTTAGTTTGCTGTTTGATGTGATTTCTTGCTTGTTTGAGATATAGCTGTGTTTTGATGGATGTGGCTTTGTGAATTACATGGATGCTAAATAGCTGTAACTGAGAAAATTGATCCTTCCTGAATTTGATGTACTAAGGCATCATCCGGATAATTCAATCCTAGCAATTGTATGTCTGACTCAGGCAAGCCAGTGGTTACTTTTTGAATTTTGAGAGATGAAGTGTATTAATTTTTTCCCCAATAACCGAATACTTTTGTCTGTAACTACTGCGAGAATTCATCACTTGTAGGAATATAGACTACTCAATTTGGAGGGAACTGGTGCTTCTGTTTGTAGTATATCATTTATTCTTTTCTGCCCTATGTAATTCTCTCAGTTCGAGGGAATTGGCGCTTCTGTTTGTTGTACGCGCGCAGTTGTATCTCAATCTTGAGAGAAACCTCGCGTGTGTTTGCCAATTGTGACCCGAATAGGTAATGATTAAATAACACAGAACCAAAGTTGGTAACATTTATACCACAAGCTAGAAAATTGCTAAAACTGTACAGCTCAAGTCTTTTTGCCCTATTTTTGATGCTTATGTTCCACGCGAAATGAACTTAAACTGTAAACTCAGATAAACTATATATTATGGCCATGGACATGGAAGTTGCCTTATGGCTGAGCCAACTAGACAGAGTGAAAGCTCAATGGTATCCTATGTTTAGCATAAAGTAAATATATATTGTGGTTTGTTTGTGTTTACTAATGTATATTTGGTTGATAAATTTTTTGGTTCTGAGCTCTGACTTGGAGGATTTTACAGCTTTGCTTACAGTAAATGATGATGAGTTTTGGGAAGGGGTTTCACCGGTTGAGTTTGGTGAATTACCTGCCCTTCAAGATGCTGTAACAGTTGTTGGTTACCCAATTGGAGGGGACACAATTTCTGTGACCAGTGGTGTTGTGTCACGAATAGAGATCCTGTCATATGTGCACGGCTCTACCGAGCTTCTAGGTTTGCAGGTTGGTTATAACTTTCATTTTTTATAGAAGTTTTATTATCGATAGTTTACTCCATAATTGTTTTTTTATACGCCTGTTTTGTGTCTGGTTTGCAGATAGATGCAGCTATAAACTCAGGAAATTCTGGAGGGCCTGCTTTCAATGACAAAGGAAAGTGTGTTGGCATCGCATTTCAGTCTCTTAAACATGAAGATGCTGAAAATATAGGTTATGTGATACCAACACCAGTCATAACACACTTCATACGTGATTATGAGAAGAGTGGAGCCTATACAGGTAATTAATTTTCATGCACATGGTATCGATCTTTGTGGAGGAAAAGTAATAGGAGAGCTTTGAGGGGAATCACTAATAGGCTATCTTCGTTTGAAGTTTGGACTTAGGTGACTCTTAGTTGCCAATTTTTGACGTTGTGATAGATAATAGTGGCTGGAGAAATTATTACATAATTGATTTTTGTGTCTGGTATAGGGCATTTGCTCTGAAATAGATTATCGATATGAATATTGAAATTCAAATATAAGAAATCATGAATCGCAAATCGTATGGAAACATTAGATTTGGTTCAAGTTCACAAATATTATAAAAATAGGTCATTTAACATGTTCGCCTTTAAGATATTATCATTTTAGTAAAGAAATGCAACCATAATAACCAAACAACTACTAGAACTTTTTGTTTTTAAGTTTTACTGATTTAATTCATTCTTTCACTCCATAAATTTGAATCGTTTTAAGGGAATCGAATTGCATCTAAGATTAGTGAACAATTCAAGTGCATTTAGATTCACCCTATAGATTTGAATCGATTTGCGAGGGAATTAAATCGAATCGAATACTGGCTGGGGAAATTTATTTCATTAATTTTTTTTGTGTCTGGTATAGGGTTTCCGTATCTTGGGATCGAATGGCAGAAAATGGAAAATCCAGATTTGCGCATGGCCATGGGTATGAAACCCGATCAGAAGGGTGTTAGAATTAGAAGAGTTGATCCAACGGCTCCGGAAGCTAAAGTATTGAAGCCCTCTGACATCATTCTTAGCTTTGATGGGGTTGATATTGCCAATGATGGGACAGGTAAATCCCAAGCAGGCTTCTGTTCTGTCTTCTCTTTTATTTATGTTAAATTCGGTTTCAGTTATCTCTGTACTAAAAACATCATTTTTTTTTCCGTGTTTTGCAGTTCCCTTTCGGCATGGAGAGCGCATTGGTTTTAGCTACCTTATATCCCAGAAGTACACTAGGGATAATGCAACAGTCAAAGTCCTGCGGGATTCCAAGCCCCTGAACTTTGACATCAAACTTTCTACTCACCGGAGGCTTATCCCACCACATATTAGAGGCAGACCACCGTCATATTATATTGTTGCTGGATTTGTGTTCACTACTGTTTCTGTCCCTTATTTTCGTTCTGAGGTGGATAATTTTGTTCTCTTTTAACCATTTTTTACTTTAACTAGTGCAGAATCACAAGAACTTTAGAATAATCTTCTAATTATAACTTTTCTATGGCATTTGCTGTATGCATCTAATAGTCTTTTATTTGGCTATTGTTTCAGTATGGAAAAGACTATGAATATGAAGCCCCTGTGAAGCTCTTGGACAAACTTCTGCACTCAATGCCACAATCTCCAGATGAGCAGCTTGTTGTTGTTTCTCAGGTATCCTCTCTATGTGGGTCATTTTTTTCGCTTTTTTGGTTCTCCTCCAATTACTGATATTATTTTTCTGTCAACTTTCTGGAAGGTGCTTGTGGCTGATATAAATATTGGGTATGAGGAGATTGTGAACACTCAGGTGGAAAAAAGAAGTATTAATTGTTTAACTGGTCTAATCAATACTGGTTGAATGTTTCTGATCAAGAATATCTATGCAGGTTCTGGCGATAAATGGGAAGCCGGTTAAGAATTTAAAAAGCCTGGCGAACATGGTTGAGAATTGTGAAGACGAGTTTTTGAAATTTGACTTGGAATATGAGCAGGTTCTCTCTTTTTCTTTCTTTTTACCTTGTGTATTTATGCTGTTTATCTTTGTTAGTTACCCTAATATTTGTTCCTTCTTTTCTCAAAATTTCAGATAGTTGTTCTTCGAACAAAGACTGCTAAAGAAGCGACTGTAGATATTCTGAATACACATTGCATACCTTCAGCAATGTCGGATGATCTTAAGCATTGAATTTGGAGTCCTAGTGCCGGTAAACTGTGATACTTTCCTTGTAGCTCCCCAATTTTCATTTACATCTTTCAAGGCAGAAAAATTTGTAGATTTCCTGAGGGTGGAGCCGATAGGTCTCAATTGGATTTGTATTGCTTGATGCACTTTGTAGATGGTGTTAGGGGTTGATCATTCTTTCATAATAGCATGGTTCGTTCGGGACCCCTTTGATCAGCGATCATATGTAGCCTTAGTAATGGCATATAGTTAATGAACCTCAGTACTTGGGTTCTTTTTAGTTTGCTGGCTAATGGCTTGATGATCCCATTGAGGGGAACCAAATTCTATCATTTTTTTCGGCTATAACTCGGTGGATTGTTGGCATTCATTGTTATTACAAATTTACCACTGTCCTAACTAAATTAAGAGCTCTGTTTTAGGTAATAACATAATGTGTCTTGTAATACAATGTAAAATTAATGTCTTCATTTGCCCTGCTAGTTGTTTTGGCATCTTCGGTCTAGTTTTTTTGTTATTAAGGTTAGAATTGCTTATGGTTTAGCTACATTGGAGATTTTTACTGATGGTTGTCTTGGTCATGATTTCAATAACTATCTTCTAAGGTTACGAAAGTAGTTAAGTTCGAATGTTGTAAACAAAACTGAGAATGTAACCATGCCTAGTAGGATAATTTTGGAGGTAGATCTAGAGTTATTACAAAACTGTTTCACGGTTCGAAACTAAGAAATGGCTGAAAGTTCATATAGTTTTGTAGAGTGAAATGATTATTTATTTACATAGACTTGAATAATGGTTGAAAAAGTTTAGGGTAAACTTCAAAAACCTCATATGAGGCTTCGACTTTGCAAGAACACTCTTGAGGTTTTTTTTATAAAAGCATTCATGAGGTTTAAGGCAGTTAGTAAAATCATTCTTTTCCATCTAATTTTTGTTAAGTGATGATGTGACATGAGGGTAAAAATGTCAAACTTCACTTTGACTAGGGGAATTATTGTCAAAAGCCAATATTTCAACCCAATTACCCACACTCTAGTCCATCACTTAACCCACCTCAAACCCTAATCTTAACCCAAACTTCATTTCACCAGCGCTGGTGCCGGTGATTGCCGAGAAAACGAGATTCCAGCGAACCTAAAACCAATATCACTGTTCCCAATCAATTTAAAGCCACCGTCTTCTCTAGTTTGGAATCCAACTAAAGCAGCTGATTCGTTGCCAAAAATCAAACATGAAATTCGAGTAGTTGTGGCCAGAAAATCGCTGCCAAAAATTGAACCTGAAGTTTGAGTAGTAGTGGCTAGATTTAACGTTGTTGTTTCAATGGTTGTCGTCAACGACAAATTCGAGAGAAGGGGGAAAAGAGACAAACAACGACGGAAACGATCCTTTGCCAGAAATTCGAATAGATCTGAACAAGATAAGAAGGGAGGAGAAAGAGGAGAGAGAGAGAGGATGACGACGTCGGACGGAAGAGAGAGAGAGAGGGCGTTAGCATCGAAGGGAGGAGAGGGAGAGGGCGGAGGCGTCGGAGAGAGGAGCGAGAGGGCGGCGGCGTTCGGTTTGTTGATTTGAGCCGATTTTCTAGCGAGGGAGGAAGGGAACGGGTGAAATCGACGGCGCCGGCGAGGAAGGGCACCTGTGACGGCGTCGAAGATGGTTAGGTTTTAGGTAGGTTGGTTAATCGGGTTAATTGGAAGGGGTGAAGGGAGTAGGACTAGGAGTTTAGGTTGGTGGGTTAGAGTAAATGGATATTAATGTTATAAATTACCGTTTGGACTATTTTACCTCTTGCCACATCGGCCTCTTACCAGAAAATCAATCTTTTGTTAATGGATCGAAACTTCAGGCATGCTTTTGTAAAAAAAATTCCTCGAAAATGTTTTTGCAAAAGGTCAAAAGTCAAAACCTCATGGGAGGTTTTTAAAGTTTACCCAAAAATTTAAATTGACCAAACAATGGATGAGTGGACTAATAAGTTCCATGATAAGTCGGGCAGCTATAATTACAGTGGCAAAATCACATTTACATAATTACCATGAATGAGTATTCTTAACATTCAATATTTATAAAATTTTGAGTTTCCCATAAACTTTTCCTTCGTATATCAAAGATTCTTCTTTATCTTTGCGTTGGCTTTATAGTTTACTTGTTTATTTCTGTCTAAAACTTGAATCGTGGTGGTATGTTTTTTTTTTCGAATTTTTAGTAGTCAATATGTAAGGAAACTATAAAATAAAACTACAGGGAAACTACTAGGTACCTGTAAGAAAATTATAACTCAAAATAATGTATCCAACATGTCAGATGATAACTGTAGGTACACTACTAGACAATAAATTGGAAAATATGTGGGCACTAAGAGAACCATATTACAACACATGACAGCTAAAGAGAAACTGCACTAGATAATTATTAGGCGTGCATTAGACAACTATAAGACAAATCTAGAGAACTTGTATTAGATAACCATAATCCCTTCATTAACAAACTACAAGAACAACTGCCAGTCAATAACAACACAACATTACCCAATGCCTAATAAGGCTCCCGCGCAAGCGGGGTAAGGCAGTCGGGTGTACGTAGCTTTGCCTTTGAGCTAACAGAAAGACTGTTTCCAATTGACTCAGAAGTGAAGATGCAACAGTTATGACTTCATACTAAAAGAAGTTCGGACAATTTAATGAGTCATTTTGCTTTAGTCCATTATAATCCTAAGCCAAAAAACGGAGAATCTTTGGCCCATCGAAACAACTACCGATACAACAATATAATTCTTTGGGTAACTTGCATGGCCTAACCAATATGAAACATGTATTTCATCCAAACGCATAGCCTAGCAAAACCATCTCATCGACTGACCAAACAGCTAAAAAAATTACACTCAGCACGTTCTAAATATATGCTGGATATATTCAGAATATATCCTGGATAATGATGATATATCAAGTCACTAACGCCGTCGTCGTCCGGCCGAGATCCAGCCACCGTCGCCGCCACTGAGCTTTAGGATATAGATATCCAGGATATACTCACGATATAAGAACCGGATATAACACAAATCGCGAGATCCGGCGCATATTATAATTTTTTCACCGGATTCTCGAGATCCGACAGCGAGATTCGGTAGAGATCTGACAGATCCAACGAGATCCGGCGGGAATTCAGGTGAACGACGTTGCGTGAACGGTGACGGAGTCGGCTAACAGCGAGATCTAGCGTGGGGCAGCGAGATCCGGCGAGATCGAAGGCGAGATCTGTTGAAAAATGAAAGAAAGATGAAGAGAAGAGGAGGAACGTGTTCATTATAAAATGAAACTTGGAGAAGATGAAGAGTGATAATAGTAAAGTTACAGGTGATAAAGGAAGATATTAATTAGGATAAAGTGTCATAAATATAATTAATTTCAGTCTTATTCACTACCATATAATTTTCCCTAATTCTTTTTATAGTTTATTTCAGCATTACTACAAGCAAATTATAGGGACTACTCGGCAATTTCTTC
>CAOJBJ010918601.1:0-12983 GCA_948291685.1 Euphorbia celastroides | reverse complement strand
AAAATTAAGGATCTATCATTTGCCTCATTTTCCTATTCATTTTTTCATTTTTCATTTACCATTTCCCAATTTTCTTCTTTGTTCTTCATTTTTTTCTATAGACCCTGGCTTTCCTAATCCACCAGCAATTATGGTATGTTTTCTCTCCCTATGATTTTGTTTTTGATAATGCCATTAATTTAGGGATTAGTTTATTGCCTATTTGATGATAAAACAATGCTAAGGCATCATATTACAAGTAAATGCCCAATTGATTGTGCCATCCCAAAGTGGATAGTGAGAGATCTATTGATGGGAATGCGAGAACTGAGAATTTAGTAGTAATTGAAACTCTTAGGGTATATTTTGGGTTATCTATATTTTGGGTTATATATTTTGGGTTATCTATGGGTTTGAAATTACACTTTCGTAGAGAAAACATAAGCTCTCGTTTGGAATTATCATAATTAAATTTTAGTAGCAATTGAAATTCTTAAAAACATATTTGAGATCGTTTATGTGGGTTTATAGCTATTTTTCTCACGTTTTCACGAAGAGCTATGCTTTCATTTTTCTTTTTTGGAAAAACAGGCAGAAAGTATTTGCGCGTGTACAAGGAAGCCACCCAAATAAGGGCGGGTTGGAAGTCGTTGTCTCTTATTTCTTTCTAGCTAAAATGTTAATAAATCTATTCGAAATACTATTTCATATTAGCAAAACTTTTACTATAGTTGTAACAAAAATCTCTATCAAGATAGAAGAACCATCATACTATGTAACAAATTTTGGTGTCATTTGGTTTGCAAAATATAATTAAACCTGAACGAATAGATTAGGGGTATGTTTGGCATTGCTGTCAAAGTTGATGTCCCTAAAAGTTTGTATCACAAACTTTTCATATAACATCATTTTTTTGAGTTTGATAGTGCATTTTGATCCTTTATATCAAAAAGTTGAGAACTGCCAAAACAGCTTTTCCAAAACTATAATCAGCTGCTTTTAGGGAAAGCAGCCCCAAACAGACCCTAGATATTACCACATAAATATCTATTTTTTCAACTTGATTTCATTGTATTGAATGTTAAAATGGGCAGGCGAATGCAACATCAGGAATGGCAGTCCACGATGACTGCAAGCTGAAGTTTTTGGAACTGAAAGTGAAGAGAAACTATCGATTCATTGTATTCAAGATCGAATCTCAGCAAGTTGTGGTTGAGAAACTCGGGAGCCCTACCGATACTTACGAGGATTTCACTGTTTCCCTCCCCGCTGACGAATGTCGCTATGCTGTGTTCGATTTCAACTTCACCACCTCCGAGAATTGCCAGAAATCGAAAATTTTCTTCATTGCCTGGTATTTGCTTCCTTATCCTCTTTTTCATTTAGAAGATGTTTAGAATTGTTGTTAGAGCTATTGTGCCTAAAAGTTGGTCTCACCGACTTTTTATATGATATTATATTGTGAATTTGGGCAGTGCATTACGATCTTTCATACTAGAAAATGAAACTGTCAAAACGACTTTCCCAAAACTACGATCTAATGCTTTTAAGAATAGCTTCAAAATGAAGCTTTCAACGAAAGCAGTTTGAGAAAGCAATCTAAAACAGGCCTTAATTTCGAATCAGATAATCCTTCAGCTTTAAAGTAATTTTTTGATTTCAGTATTCAGAAAAAGGTTTTGTATTCATAATCGACCTTCACTTATTTTCAAAAGAAAAGTTTAGCCTCACATGGATTTACAATAAGAAAGGAAAACACTAACCCTTCAGCCCCAGTTGCGGACTCGAACTAATGTCATTTAGGATCACAAGTTCAGTCGTAACTACTAGGTTACAACTTTGGCCACAAATTTGATCTTAACTTATATAACATAGAAGCCAAAAAATTTCGTTCACGATAGTTTGTAAAATACATAAGTTTGGATAAGAAAGGTATGTTGAAAAAAATCTTCGAATTCTTATTGGTTATAGCAACACTTCTTGACTAGCGAATAATCTATTCGTTTTTCCACTTCGCACGTTCTAAAGGTCTCCCGATACATCGAGGGTGAGAATGAAGATGGTGTATGCAAGCTCCAAAGACAGGTTCAAGAGGGAACTGGATGGGATTCAGGTGGAGTTGCAAGCCACAGATCCTAGCGAGATGAGCTTCGACATTATAAAAGCCCGAGCTCTTTGATTTTGGTCTCTTATAAGGCTTCTATAAGTGTTCTATTGCTTTTGTCACGGATCACATATGCCTGAGATTCAGTCTAATGTTTTTGTTTGCAAATGGGGTTTTCATTAGACCCTTGCCTAGTTCTTGTAATGTGTTCAATTCTAGTTTCCTTGACTTTTCTTTGTGTATTTGGATAACATTATCATATATAGCTTCATTTGTATATGTGTAGAAGTATGAACTTCATTATGTTTACTACTAAATAAATTTTGCCTAGGGCATTTCCTTTTCGGAGGGAAATAATATCCGAACATCTTACGAATAAATTTGATGTATCGTTCCTTCACCTTCGTTGCTTTGTTTGTGGACTCGTACTTTGAGGAATTCTTTATTCTTCTTGATAGTTTATTTTCAGATAGACCAAATTGTTCTAATTGTTATCAAATTCATTTCTTTCAAGTTAAATTTACCAAAGAATAATGAATTTGAGAATTGAAATTCCTAAAAAAATCCAACTTTAAGCTGAGATATAATTCACAGTATAAATAATTCATAAACTTCAAGAAGTATTGAGTTGGTTGAAACGCTTTAATTTTCCCTAAATCTTCTTCGAGCTAGATGCTTTGAACGTGGTAAAACGCATTGAATAATGGTTCTCTTCCCTTATCATTAATAGGTTCAATTTTGAAAAACTGTATTGAGTTGTTAAATTCTTTTCCTAGTTTTGGTATGGTTTTGTGCATAGGTATTCGAATTATGCAGCTCATATGTTAGCTAGAGCTGCCGATCTTTCCACAAATAGTGGATATTAGCTAAACCGTTGTCCATCTTTAATTACATCTGTTGTGGCTTTTGAAAAAGGGGCTTAGTTATAGTGAGTTACACCATTTTTGTTCTCAAACAAATAAACGAAAAATCATAAAAATGGAAAAGTGTACAGTTGACCAAATCAATCGGCTCAAGTTTGTCCATCAAATCAACAGCACCGCTACTATGTTGCCACCTAAGTAAAAGGTAAGCTCACTTCCACTTGTACCCTCAACAATTCAACTTTAAAAAGCTCCACATCCTCGTCAAAATGGTCATTTGACTCCATTTTCTTCTTCCTCAATTCAATTCCCAGGCCTCAGGTAAAAGTAATTCTGAAAGTGATGCCAATGAATGATGAAAAGACAAAGCAAAAAGCCATTGAAGCTGCTGCAGATATCTACGGTATTTTCTATTTTTCTTCTCCGTAGCTTTTGCTTGTGGTTTTTTATTTCTGTTTGGGGGGATATTGACAAAATTTGGGGAATTTTTTTATTGAAAGGAGTTGATTCAATTGGTGCTGATATCAAAGAACAAAAGTTAACGGTGATTGGAACAATGGATTCTGTAGAAGTGGCTAAAAGATTGAAGAAAGTGGGGAAAGTGGAGATGATTTCAGTTGGGCCTGTTAAAGAAGAGAAGAAAGAGGACAAACAAAAGTAAATCACTGCTGTTATAGGATTTATAAGAACACATTGCATTTTTCGTTACTAGTTTAAATTACTTGTTTAGAATTTTCAATTGCTTGCTTTCCAGCAAATACAAGAACACCTTGCATTGTTCATTGCTGATTATTTAATCAAATGTCTTTGAAAACCGGTGATGTAAATTATTGCCACATGATCAATTTCATTTTTCAGGATCAATGTGAACAAGACAGCAAAAAGAAAAAAAAAAAAAAATTAAGGGTGAGCATTCGGATTGATATGAACAAATCGAACTGAATTTGCATTATAATTTTTACTGAATCGAACTAAAATTTCAATAGAATTCGAATTAAACCCAACCGACATCAATTTATATAAATGTCAATGTCAAAATCACGTAGTTTGAAGAATAATACCCATTAGGAACGTATGCTTGTTCTGAATTTTAATTCCTATATTTCGAAAATGACAAAATTCAAGCTGAACTAAAGCATTACCACAATGTAACTGCTATGCTTTTATCTGCTTATCTGGCTTTATCGTGAAGCAATTACTCATCCATATTTGCTTTGTCCAAACGGAAAGCATGTTGCAAACTCCGTGTATAAAAACTTACAAATATAGAAACACATTCTGTCTATATAACTTTGTTGACTGACTAGAAAACCACTAGTTACATGTAGTAATTAAATTACAAGATTGCACTTGTAAAATTACAAATATGAAAAATATAATTTTCAGTACAAAAATTAATAAGTTGCAGGACTTGTCCAATTTTTTCTATAGCATGCCCAATTTTGTCCATGTTTTGGACTCAATATATATGAAGATGCAACTGCAAAATATGAATCGAGCCTACAACTTTTAACATATGTTTGAGACAAATATGTTTATCTACTTGACCACAAGTATGATCGAGCATTTGAAAATAAGAACATAAGAATGTAATTTGCACGTCACTACAAGAAACTGTCGAATTTGTGACAACAATTCACCTATCAATAAAATTCTTGCCATAGAAAAATATTTATTGTAATAATAAAAATTTTACCGTCACAAACGTTTGTTGTGTGAAATTTTTGTGAATAATAAGGTTAGTTTGAAACAAATAATATGTCTGCTACAACCAAATGTTGTCACAATATTTTAATGTGACAATAACTATTTTGGTATTAATATAAAAAATTGTTAGGAAAAAAATTATTTTTATTATCATAGTGATAATTCTAGGGTTTGGTGGAAACTTCACACACTCAATATGAGTGTTTCGTATTATATATACTAGGTTTACAAAAGATATTTACAGCAATAATATCTAATCAAATATTATCCTAGCACCCCCCGTAAGTTGGGTGGGATTCGGAATCACAGCCAACTTGGAGCGCAAGATGTGGAACCGGGAACGGGATAACGGCTTCGTACGTATGTCCGCCACTTGATCTTCAGTGAAAATATAGCAAACAAAAAGTGCTTTGGACGCAACACGCTCCCGAACAAAGTGAAAATCGAGTTCAAGATGCTTTGTCCGAGAGTGAAAAATGGGATTTACAGTGAGATACGTGGCACTGAGATTATCACACCACAAGACCGGAGGCTGTTGCAACGGAAACCCAAGTTCAGATTAAATCATATCGATCCAAGACAACTCAGACGTCGCAGAAGCAATGGCTCGATACTCTGCCTCAGTGGAAGATCGTGACACCGTTTGTTGCTTCTTAGATGACGAAGAAATAAGATTAGTCCCATGAAAGATTCCAAACCCGGAAGTAGACCTACGATCGTCAATGTCCCCTACCTAGTCAGAATCAGAAAAACTATTGAGATGAATAGAGGGCTGGCGACAATAACTGAGGCAGTAGTCACTAGTCCCACGCAAATAACGAAGAACCAGTTTCAATGCTAGCCAATGGAGTTCCGTAGGAGAATTCACAAACTGAGACACCTTATGAACAGAATATGCTATATCAGGCCTCGTAATACAAAGATACTGTAGGCCACCCACAAGGCTTCAGTAATGAGTAACGTCCGGGTAAGGAAGAGAACCTTGTTTCGACAACTTACAGTCGGGAGAGGCAGGTGTGGAAACTGGTTTTGCCTCTTCTAATCGAGCCTTTTTAAGCATATCCAAGAGATAACTCTTTTGTGATAGTTGAAGACCCGAAATGGTGCGATGAAATTCTATTCCAAGAAAATGTTGGATTGGTCCCAAATTCTTAACCACAAAACGCGACTGAAGATGAGCAATCACATCTGAAATAGCCCCCGATTGGTTACCAAGAACCAATATGTCATCAACATAAATAAGACAAAAACAAGAGAGTTGAACCTTGGCGCCGGTAATAGAGAGAGACGTCGGCACGAGAAGCCGAGAAACCATATGCAACCAACACTTGAGTAAGTTTGGAATGCCACATGCGTGGCGACTGTTTTAAACCATATAAAGATTTGTGCAGTTGATAAACAAAATCAGGATGGGTACGGTCAACAAAGCCCATTAGTTAAGTCATGAAAACTGGTTTATCCAAATCACCATGAAGAAAAGCATTTGAAACGTCCAAATGAGTAATAGACCAAGAGTAGCTGGCTGCTAAAGACAGCAGAAGATGAATCGTCGTTGGCTTGATGAATGGACTGAATGTGTCATGAAAATCCATCCTGGGTCATTGATGAAACCCTTTAGCTACCAACCTTGCCTTGTACCGGTCAAGAGAACCATCCGATTTCAATTTGGTCTTATACACCCATTTACATCCAATGACATTAGAAGCTTGACTTCGAGGAACAAGTTCCCAAGTACCATTGCGAAGAAGAGCATTATACTCCTCTAGCATTGCTTGACGCCAATGAGATAGCTTAGAAGCCTCTGTATAAGTGGTAGGATCAGCAGCAACAGTGGTTGATGTGAGGGCTTTGGGACCCAATTTTCAAGCTTGAGCTTGGGTCAAGCGACGAGGCATAGGTGGAGGCGGCTTAGAAGCAGTTCCAAGAGACGATTTCATGTGTGCTTTGGTGAGGTCAATTGCAAGAGAAAGGCCTGGAGATGGAGCTTGTGGTGGTGATTGGTTTGAAGTAGAAGAAGTGGTAGGTGTGGTGGTTTGGTCGTTTGAGGGTTTAGTAGCTGAGTGTGTAGGAGATAAGGACTGAAATGGAATAGGAGTAGAAGCATGAGACGGTGAAAGTCGATGTGGGGGAGGTAATGAGAGATGCAGTTGTGTAACAGGGAGTGGAATTGGATTTAGCGAGGAAGGTGAGGGAGACCGTGGGGTAGTAGATGGGGCGGTATTTTCTTGTGGAGGTGGTTGTGGTGGATGAGGGTGAATGGTAACCATGGGTAGTACAGGTTCGGTTGGAGAAGAAGACCTTGGAGTAGTGGAGCGCATCAAATCGGAGTAAGGAAAGACCTGCTCATAAAAAAAAACATGGTGTGAGATAAACATTTTATTAGACACTGGATCAAAACAACGATACCCTTTGTGAACACGACTGTATCTTAAAAAGACACACCGACGATAACGATACTCCAACTTATCGGCAGCATATGGACGTAACCAAGGATAATAGAGACACCCGAATATACATAGAGATGAGTAATCAGGGGAGTGTTGAAAAAGACAGAATGGTGTTTGAGACTCAAGAGATTGGCTTGGCATTCGATTGATGAGAAAGATAGTCGTGTCAAAGGCGTATGACCAGAAAGACTTTGGTAAGTTAGCATGATGAAGAAGGGTAAGTCTAGTTTCAACAAGGTGCCTATGTTTTCTTTCAGGACGCCCATTTTGTTCCGGGGTATATGGATAAGAAATGCGATATTGGATGCCATGAGAAACAAGATAGCGTTGAATGGGTTTAAATTCTGTGCCCCCATCAGACTGGAACATTTTAATTGGCCTTCCAAAGGATTTTTCAACCACTAAACGAAACTGAATAAAAACATCAAGTGCTTCTGATTTATGCTGAAGAAAGTATATCCAACAATATTTGCTAAAATGGTCATAAAATAAAATATAATAAGAAAAACCATCATGAGACAAAACAGGAGACGGTCCCCATAAATCCGAACAAATTAAATCAAGAGGTCCCGACACAGTAGATGCAGACAAAGAAAACGACAATCGATGACTTTTACTCACAGAACAATCTTGACACAATTGACTATCCAAAAATGAGAACTAAACTGAATATTATTATGCTTTAAACACTACTAACTACTGCCCTAGACGGGTGACCGAGACGCTGATGCCAGGTTGAAAGAGAAGTAACATGTGACCGAATTGGAGAAGCTGATTGAGATGAAATTGTGTAGAGACCACTATTATTC
Organism: Euphorbia celastroides; assembly: GCA_948291685.1. NCBI lineage: Eukaryota > Viridiplantae > Streptophyta > Magnoliopsida > Malpighiales > Euphorbiaceae > Euphorbia > Euphorbia celastroides. The sequence continues at coordinate 5,074 of CAOJBJ010918601.1, read as the reverse complement.
TGCCCCCGAAGGATCACTTGTTTGGAATTGAGGTCCTTCACAACAAAAAACTTGTCAAAAAACTCAACAGAAACATCATTAGAATTTGTAAGTGCACTAATGGAAATAAGATTTGAGTTTTATGCAGGAACATGTAGAACTTTATTTAACTTTAAAGGATTACCAGAAATATGTGATACACCGACATGACAAATGGGTAAACGAGAACTATTACCTAGATGGACTTCTTCAAGACCAGTGTATTTAGAATGAAGACTAATATTCCCTAGATCCGATGTGAGATGATGCGTGGCTCCACTATCCATGATCCATGCCGGTTCTACAAGATTGGTAGTTGTGAAATTGGATGAGGGATGGATATGTGGTGGTGGATGTTGAAAGCGTTGAGAGGGACATTCGCTTTTGTAGTGACCCCGACCCTTACAATTGTAGCAAATCACATGAGACTTATCAATTGGAGCTGTCTGAGTGCCAGATTGAGGCGACGGGAATTGGGCAGCAGTTTGAGGGTACCACGGTTTACCAAGAACTGATGGTTGACCTTGGTTTTGTGGCACAAAAAATGGAGTACCAGGTGAACGTGGCTGCTGCCTTCGTGATTGGGAATTAGTACCTCTCCCGCGACCTTGTCCTCGACCAAATGGGGCAGTTGGTGTGGTATAGTGAGCAGCAATTGGAGAAAACACATCATCAGAGGATCTATCTCGCTTAAGTTGTCGTTCCTCAGTCAGCAATAACCCGAAAAGATCGTCAAATGAAATTGACACCATCCTTGCCTCAAGAGAACGACAGAAATCACGGTAGGAACTATTCGGTCCATTGAGTCCATCTAGGATTGCATCCACTACATCATCTTCGGATACAAAGTATTGAAGAGAGATGAGACGATCAGAGATACTCTTGGCTCGTTGTAAATAAGCTGAAATTGACTCACTGCCTTTCTTCAAGGAGTGAAGTTGTTGTTTGAGATCCCGAATTTGCGCTCGAGAACCCGATGCATAAGTATTTTCCACTTTGACCCACGCCTCTCAGACCGTTTTCACACCTACAACCTGTGACAAAATTGATGGAGATATTGAATTCAGCAACCAACCAAGGACTTGCTGATCATGAAGTCGCCAGATTTGAAATTCTGGGTTAGGGGTCCCATTCGGCAACACTTCTGTTCGTATTATCGTTGTACCATCAACATATGACAATAGATCACAACCAGCTAAAGTTGGAGTGATTAGGGTTTTCCAAACAATATAATTGGATGAATCGAGTTTGAGTGGAAGTTGATACGTAAGTGATGGAACTGATGAAGAAAGGGGGGCCGTTTGTGACGAGATGATAGGAGCTGTAGAAGAGGTAGTGGAACCAGTAGTGCGGCTAGCAGTGGACATAATCAAACATATTTATTTCACTTAGGATTGAATTATTAGAGTAGGAACATAATCAATAGACTGATGTTTGTTCAACTCGTCGTGTCTTATATCTCGTCGGATCCGACACAGATTTTGTGTTCGTGTTCTGTGTACACAGGTGCGGCCCCTAACCAAATAAGCTTTACATTGTCCAAAATATTCCAATTACGAGATTTATTAAATTTCCAAGTATGCGCAGTCACGTGCACTTAAAATATTGGCAAGCACATGTACTGTCAATTTATTATTTGCTTTTGCTTTTTGAATTTTGGTCTTAAAATATTATCAACTTGAACTTAAATGTGCCGTTACTTTACTGGAAAGAGATGTTTTATAAATGGATTTCTTAGCAGTGATATAAATATACTAATATAGTATTGTAAGTATAAGGTCATATTCCAAGATGAAAAGTGTATAAAACTGACCAGAGAGATTGATGGTACCAGATCTTGCTTTTTATAAAAGGTTGTGGGTGTTGAAGCTATTCTAGAGTGTATGAAAAGTAGAAAAAAAAATTTACAAATTGTGACAAATAAAAAGGAGTTAGAAAATCACATTCTTTTCAACTCATTTTGTCTTATAGTAAAAGTAAATCTGATACAAAATAACAAAAGTTCATGTGACTTAGGTTCACTTTTGTATGGAGATTCTGTTGGTCAAGGGAATGATAAGGCTTCATCTGATAAAAATGTGGTTGAGTTTTCTTGAACTGGATGAGAATTGATTTTTTTTTTAAATCTCAGGGAAAGTTTAGTTATAGGCTTGTATGAATTAGGGTATTTTTTGTTTTAGATTTATCACTTGAACTACTGTTGTGATAGCTTTCTCCTAACTCCTAACACTAATATATCTAGTTGTCTTCATGTACCTGTTTGATTTAGGTTTCTATAGTTTATTGTCTTAAGTTATCAAAGTGATTTACCATGCTAATGTCTTTTCTGTACAGTATATAACATGATAAATGTGTTGATGATTTGCTTTTACTTTATTTTATTTCATCGATCCATCTTTTCCCGATAAAAGGTAGGCATTTTTCTCTGTTATTCTCTATTAACTTTTATACGAGCTTCCTTCAATCCAAACTATGATGTTGTTACTAAAAGAAAAAATTGTCATATAAAAACAAACGTGACAACAAAGATATAGTCGTCACATATAACCCCGTCACTAAAAGTTGTTGGTTGAAAATGTTGTCACAGACATTGTCGCTGACAACAAAATGTCATAATATATAACTCCATAGCTAAAGATTGTTTATGAAAATGTTGTCTCCAATCATTTGATCTTTTGTGACGATATTTCTTATCACCTTATATTCACTTGTTACAACTTTTATTGTAATGGATGAAAAAATTAGTTATCACGCATAACATTGTTATCACAAATTGTTGGAAGTGGCTCACAAAATCAGAAGATCCGACCCAAGTCAAGATCCGACCCACTTTGAAGAAGTTTGAAGATAAACAAAATCCTTAAAGTCAAAGTAATTGAGGAAGTCCGGATCTGGAAGTTTCGGAACACAGTCCAAGGGAAAAGATCCGGAATCCACGTGGATAGAAGAGGATCCGGTCTCAAACAAGTTTGAAAAGACCAAATTTGTGAAAGAAGATTCAACACCGGTCTCCAAGATGTATTTAATGTTCTTCCACCTACTGTCGATATTTAATGAAGAGAGAAGAACTAAAGGACAAAAGCAGCAAGATGACAGCGACGTAAAGTCACCAACAAACCAATACCAAACCACGTGGACTTCACTGCCAAACTAAAAGCTCATAGGATGTTTCTTCAGATAAAGGGAGATGTTTGAAATCATGTGAAACTACATTGACACACAAATCACAAATTCAAAAGGGCATTAAATTGTGTCTAACAACCTAATCAATGGTCCAGATGCGCCTAAACTGAACTTCTTCAACGGATCATATTTCATCCTCTTCAACGATAGTATTTATTGCTCAATCTATAAATACATCAGTTGGAAATCAAAAGAAGTTGCTTATTCTTTCAAGTTAACAAGACCAAGTATTATTTGAAAGCAATCGGTTTACAAACGCAAGGACAAGTTCCGGAATCATTTGTTTAAAGTATCAAGTGAAAATTTATGTTGTAAATCTTTTCAATTTGGGGGTTGAAAAGTGAGATTTAGTTTTTAGATTTGGTGAGAGATTAAAAACGATATATCCTTTAAAAAGAACTTAGCTAAGTTAGTGAGAGTTTAGTGGTACATCCTACATTCGGAAAGTGTTATTTTCGGAGACAACTTGTGGAAAACTTAATTAATTCCTGCTCTTGAAAGGAATTGACTAGTGAATTAAAACTCAGTAGGAGTTTTGAGGACTGAAATAGACGAGACCGAACCAGAATAAAACTTTGTGTTCCAAATTTTTTTTCAAATTGTTCATAATTCTGCGAAACGGGTCATTCACCGCCTCTAACCTGGAAAACCTACACAAATATATGAACTACAAGTGACGATTTTCAAAATTATCACGTTGTTCTAGTTGATTTGAACATATAATATTATATTATATATCACAAGCTCTTTATTTTATAACGGCTTTTTTTTAATTATATACTAGCTTAGTGTCTCGTGCGATACACGGTAAATTATTTAAATTCAATTGATCAAATAATTGAAAATATTTCATCATTATGTATTAATTACTATGAATAATTATTATTAGTAAATTTATTCTTAAATATAATCATAATAAATGGAAACAAAATAAAACTAATAATATTAAATTTAATTTTAAAAAATAGATTTAGAATATGATGTAAACAATTGAAAATAGAAGATGATGTGTACAATATAAAAATAAATAAAAAGGAAAAGAATATAGTCTTATAAAATTGTATTATATGATAATTTTGTTTCTTAAAATTATATATTACTTCGCGGTTACCTATTTTTCTCTTTTGTGTTTTGTTGATAGATAAATTTTATATATAATTATAAAATTTAAATTTATTTAATTAAAAATTAAAATATTTTTTTATCTATAGGTTGTTTTGGAAAAAGCATAAAAAATGGTTAATATATATCTAAATTCTATTGTTTAAAAAGTTAATGATATTACAAATAACATACCATTAAGTGTATATATATATATATTAACTAATGTATCTTCTAGATTTATTTTAAAATTTGATTTGATTACAAACAATGCATCGTTCGCTGTACTATCAACAAAACTCAAAAGAGAAAAATAGTTAACTCGCGAAGTAATATATGATGTTAGAAACAAACTAATCATATAATACAATCCTATATTAGTTGCGAAATTCTAATAGGAAACACTTATTAATATTATGGACAAACTATGTATCTCAATTACTGCATCCCTTAACTCATTTGCAGTTTTTCCAATCAGTTGTTGCACTTCACGATCCCACATTAGTAAAGAAATAAATCATGTATCATCACATGCTCGAACTTGAAGCTTATATTTACAAAACATCATTAAATATTTAATTAACGACAATTTTAATATAAAAATCCTTTCACTCCATTAATATGCACCACATTTTTCGTAATTATAGTTGGGGTCTCCAATATCCAAGTAATCTGATTTCAAAATTATAAAATATTGAAGCAATCACTATTAACACAAGTATAAAAACAGAGATAAAATCATAGAATCAATACATGTATCACTGAACTCCGA